>VDFB02116425.1:0-26640 GCA_007258455.2 Sequoia sempervirens | reverse complement strand
ATGCGGATCAAGGTAGTATGAATAGAATGCAAGTGACCCTACACTAACAAGGCATGGAAAATTTTAATTTTTAAAATGATCATCAAGAGTTGTCCATGCGACCGGAAAACCCTTAATCCTCAGGTTACTCAAGAGAAAAAATGTTTTAGAAATTGCCCATGTACATGTAATTCTGATCTTCACCAGCCATATTCTGTAGATAGTATGAGTCTTCGCCTTTCTTTCCAACCACAACAAAAGGTCCCAGCCACAAAGCTTCAAATTTACCATGCTTGCCCTTCTCCTGGCACCTTGTGTTCCACATCAGTACTAGATCACTTTCTTCAAATTTCCTATCCTTTGCTTTTTTGTCAAATAGATATTTCATCTATGTCTGTAACTTTATGTTTTGATTTTGAGCAACTCTCCTTATTTCATCTAGTTCAGCTAACTGCTCCATTCTTTCCTCCATGGGTTCAGGAATATCCAAATCTTCCTGAAGGACAAACTTGTAGATTGGTAACAGATTCTGCAAAGGCATCCTAGCCTGTGTTACATATACTAACTCAAATGGAGATTTCCCAATTGCCTTTTTTACTGTAATCCTATCAGCCCAAACAACCAGTTTTAATTTTGAGTCCCAAGCTTTTTTATTGTGACCTAACATTCTTCTTATAATCTTCAGAAGACTCTTATTGCTTGATTCCGCTTGTCCATTAGCTTGTGGATGGTAAGGGGCTGCATAAGAAATAGTAATACCATTTTAACTACAAAAATTTCTGAATTCATCTGATCTGAAACACATCCCATTGTCAGTTATCAGCCGCAATGGCGTACCAAATCTGGTAATGATATTATCCATTAGGAACTGTGTCACCACCTTACTTGTAGCTTGTTTAGTTGGGATCGCCTCTACCCATTTGGTAAAATAATCAGTGGCCACCAGTATCCACCTATGTCCACCACTTGATTTTTCTTGTATCTCTCCAATGAAATCAATTCCCCATTGATGAAAAGGGGCATCAGCCTGCAAGGGTTGAAGTGCAGAGCTCCATGATACTTCAGCTTTCCAGAAAATTTTTGGCAGGCTTCACATTTCCTTACATATGTAAAAGAGTCATTAAAGACCTTTAGCTAGTAATAACCTGCCCTGAGGATCTTATGCGCAGTTGTCTTTGCTGAGTAATGTCCTCCACAAACCCCTTCGTGCATTTCACTCAAAACATGTTTGGCTTGAAATTCATCCAGAAATAACAATAGTACACCATCCCTATTCTTCCAAAATAGATCTCCATCCATAAAAACATACTTAGATGCCTACAACTTCAGCGCTCTTTTCTGGTTGTCATTCAATCCCTCTGGACACTTCATGTGTTTAAGATAATGCATGAAATCTGTATACCATTGAGTATGCTCAATGCTTGCAATTGTAGTTTCTTCTTCTACATTGCAAATCTGATTTGCTTCAATGTTCACCTCTTTCATCAACTTAGCCAAGCCCTGACCTCTTACCAGTTTAGTAATTTGTATCTCCATGTCAAACTCTTGGATTTTGTTAATCCATTTGCATCTTTTTCCTATTACTTCAGACTGTGTCAGAATATCCTTGACAACTGCATGAGGAACATAAGCGACCACCTTTGCTCCAACAAGATATGGCCTAAAAGCTTTTACAGCTTTCATTAGTGCAAATGCCTATTTTTCCATTATATCATACTTTAATTCAGACCCCTGTAATGACTTACTAAAGAAGGACACAGGCTGTTCATGACCATCCTCATTTTTTTGTAACATAACAGCAGCAATAGTGTGCATTGAGACGAATGAAAATATCTGGAAAGGCTTTGCAAAATCTAGAGACTTAAGGACAGGAGCTTCCTTGATGGCTCTTTTGATAGATACAAAAGCTTCTAAAGCCTCTGCAGTCCATTCTATTTTTTGTCCCTTCCTCAACATTTTTGCTATGGGTTTAACAATCTCAGCAAAGTTAGAAACAAATCTTCTGAAAAAGTTAATCTATCCAAAGAACGACTATATTTCCTTAACAGTTTTAGGAACATGAATTTTATCAATGGCCTCAACCCTTCCAGGGTCTATCCTAACCCCCTCCTTTGAAACAATATGTCCCAAGAGCCTACCCTCTGTGATTGCAAAATGACACTTCTTAGGGTTCAAGCTAATACCATATTCAAGGGCTTTTATAAATACATTTTCCAGATGATGAACATGATCTTTCAAATTTCTTGAATAAGCAAGTGAGGTCATCCTGAAACACCACCATGATAACATTGATCAAATCTGCAAATGCCACATCCATATCTCTTTGGAAAGTTACCCTGCATTAGTGAGACTAAATCCATTCTTATATATATATACATATGTTCCCAAGAGTTGTAAATGCTGTCTTTATATTGCTCAGATTCTTTAACCATAACCTTGTTATATCCTGAAAACCCATCCATCATAGACAATAGTTCACACCCTGTCACCTTATGCAATATAGCCTCCATATTGGGTAGAGGGTAATTATCTTTGAGGGACGCTATGTTTAGATTTCTGAAATCTACACATAGCCTGATATCTCCATTTTTCTTTCTCACAGGGACCAAGTTTGAGACCCACATTGAATGTCTGATTGGTTTAATGATTCCTCCATCCCTAAGCTTTGCTAATTCTTCTTGCATCTTAGGCTCCAATGTTGGATTTATGGGTCTTTGCTTTTGTCTAAAGGGCTTAGCATCTGGCTTCAATGGAATTTCATGCTGAAACAATTCTTCCCTATATGCTTTTAAATCTTCATAAGACCAAGCAAACACATGTTTATATTTTTTTAGCAACTCTATCAGCATTCTTCTAATTGTAGGACTTATCTTCTTCCCTATGTACACCTTTTTGGTGCCATCTCAGTTCCCAAGTTAATTTCTTCAATATCCTCCCTTCCAACTGGTGTTTGTTTCATTAGAGGCCGATCATTTCCATTATACACCATCTCTAATGTCACTAAGCCTTTAGGAAGCTTATTTGTTTTGAGCTGTAAGATCTCTTTCCCAAAGATTGTTTGCTTCCCATCCACTTCTTCAACAAAGGCATTGAAGTCAATTTCTTGGGCTTCATACTGATCTATACAGTGGAGGAATTTCAAAAGATCAGGATCATCATTAAAAACTTTCCAGCTATATACATTATCAGGCACAACAGGCCTTGTCTTGAATTCAATTTGTGATACCCCAGCCAATGTAATATCATCTCTTTTCAGTGCTACATTTGCTAGAAAATCAGCCATTATGTTATTTGATCTGTCTATCCACTCAATTGAGAAGGCATCAAACAACTCAATTGTATCCCATACATCATTTTTGTACTGCTTCAATCTTTTATGTTTCGCTGCATATTTGGACTTAATTTTTGAAACAACCAACTCTGAATCTCCAAGAACAGCCAGCAACTTGATCTTGTGCTTCACAGCTATATTCAAACCTGTTAACAAAGCTTCATACTCCGCAACATTGTTTGTACATTCAAATGCTAACAGAAATGAATACTTAAATGTAACACCCTCAGGTGAAATGAATACTATCCCTACTCCATTACCTTCTTGACTGTAGGCTCCATCAAAGTACATCTTCCACACACCGTTATGGTTCTGTGCAACATGCTTCTCAATTGGATCACTATTGATCAACTGTGGCTAGGCTGGTTCTATATTGAAACTCCCAAGATCAACATCACAAAAACAATTTATTTGATCTTGTGGCACACAGTCAATAAGCTGATTCATCCTTGGCTCCTTGTACAATTTCACCTCTTGGCCATTTACCGGAATGGTTGCATAAGATAGATCAAACTAAACATTTCCACCAATTGCTGCCATCCACTGTCTTGATAAAAGCATACCAAACTGAGGAGGGGTGTCAATTACTATTATATCAATATTGTAAGCCACTTGAGGATAAGCAGCTATCTTAAATTCAACATCCTTCATTATACCCACCACAGGAACGGGTCTATTATCCATTGCATAACATTTTCCTTCATGTGTATCCACCCACATGCCTAGTTGTTTCATCACTCCCACTGGCATAATATTCATGGCAGCACTAGAATCTATCATGCGATTCCTCAATAATTTATTATTTATGAGTAATGTAGTGAAGAAAGGATCAACTTGTGGAGGACTTGTCAACACATTACTCAAGCAGATTTCTAGGATGTTTACTTTATCCTACTTATTTTTAGCAGCCATCTTATTTTCAGAATTTACATGTTTATCATTTTCATTTGTTATCAATTGCACTGCACTGTCTCTATATTCCTTAATCTTCATCATCTCAAGTAGTGGAACATACATCTTTACCTGAGATAAAGCCTAAGTGAAGTCAAAAGAAGAACCTTCTACCTTAATCATTTTCTTTTGTTCTGATGTTTCTCCTTTGTTATCTTCTTTTTCTCTTTTACTTGGCCGACGGGCCTTTGAATTTTCAGGTAATTATTTTAATTTCATCCTTTCGATAGCCTTGTTTAATTTGATCAGTTGTTTGTTTTCAATCCTTTTCTACAGCCTTGTGTCGCCTTCTGATCCTTCATAAAGATTCCCTTAGTGACACCTTCCTTCTCATTTACTATCCTATTTCTCAACCAATACTTACTCTTTGCTTCTTCAACTGCAGCAATAGTTAATCTCTTTTATCTCCCCTTCGAGTTTCCTCTATGCTGCCCTCTAAGTGGGGTATCTCTATCAGAATGTTGTTTCAGATAATCTTCTTTCAAATCGTAAAGGATCACGTCGTACCCATGTGGACATTGTATTTCTGATTTGTAACATCATACTCATAACCTTCATCCTCTGAGGATGAGTATCTCTCCTCCACATGGTGAAAAGTGTTTGAAGTTAAAAACACTTTATGATCTTCTCCACTATTTCCCATCAACATTCCTTCCTCGTGCATTCTTTGAGCTACAACACAATAGTCTGGAGAATGTGGCTTATCACAAACTTCACAGAAATAATTGTTATTTACCATGTAGGTTCCCTTTGTCCTCAATGGATCGGGAGTTTGTTTGCTTCCAAGCCTATCTATTACAGGTTTTCCATCCTTCCAGTTTGTATTATAGGGCATGTCATGTAACCCTCGCCTTGTCCTTTCATTCCTCAGATGTGTTCTCTTGTTTGTATTGATAATTATTGGTTTGTTGGGGAGCCCTATGATTTTCTTTTTTATCAATTATCCCAGCAGCCCTCCTATTGTTTTCAATTGTTAATGCAGTCTTTTGAGCTTTAGCCAAGTCTCTTGGGAACCTATTCTTAATTCATATCATGTTTTAGGATCGAATGCATTCAGGTAAACACTTAATGCTACAGAGTCTGGCAACTTTGATCCAGGAGGAATTCTATTCTGCAGTTTATTGAATTTCTGGTTGAAATAAAAAATTGAATCGTTCTGACTTTTTTGAATTCTCATCAATTCATGAAGAGCTGCATCTGGTGCACTTAGATTCCCATATTGCTCAAGGAATCAGTCCTAAAATATTTGCAGAGAATAAATAGAGGCTATTGCTAGGCTATTGAACCAATCCCTAGCTTCTTCAATAAGGGACATCATGAATAGCCTCATATGTAAATCTTCATAAGGTACATCCAAATCCTGAAGGAAGGCATTGAAACTCCTTAAATGATCCTCAGCAGTGATTGCATTACTCCCTATAAATTTAGCCACCAAATTTCTCCAAGAACTATCCATAAGATAAGGGTACAATTGAAACCCTGCCAAATCAAATTGTCTGATCATGGTGGTATACTGATGAGGAGGAGGGTTAGGTGGGTACCGATATTGGTACACCGGGTTATTGTATTGTGTGTTATGATATGTCACATGATGCTTACTAGGAGGTGGATGTATATTTGTATGTTGTGTGGGAATATGAGGTGGATGATTTGGTTGTCTATATTGATTCCCAACTTGATGGTGAGGGACCCCAAATGGATCAGAATACCATGCACCATGATTGCCCTTTTTATGAGGTGGTACGTACTTTGAGGAGCCACCAGCTGTGTGAGTAATGTTCTGAGCTTTCTACAATTTAAATTCCTTCATTGCTTGTATCATCTGGGCCTTTCCCGTTCTTCCCTCTCCTTTTTCTGAGATTCAAACCGTGCTTTAACTTCTTCATAAGTTAAAGATTCATAATCTTCTTGAGGAATTTCCTGATCATTAGGTCCATTCTCATCACCCTGCATTTTCAGATCATACTCCTGCTGAATTCTGATTTGTTTAGCCTCCAGTTCAGCTCTAAACTCAGCCTGTTTCTAAGGGTTGTAAAAAGGATTCTTTTGATCTTCCAGGGTACAAGGTTCTGGACTTGAATCATCTTTCCATGTATCATAACAGTTATATGTTTCACCATGGGGTATTGATGATTTTCCTTTGTTTTTCATGCACATGTCCTCACTTACCCCTTTACCCTTGTCAGCCTTATCATTTTTGTGTGTCTACTTACTGCTACCAGCAACAGCTATAGTATGACCTCCCCTATATTGAGATCTTCTTCCATTCATATTGCAATGCTTTATCAGAGTCGCCACTCACTTTCTTTAAAAGTGAGAAATATTTATTTTTTATTATTCCCAACGGAGTCTGTTATTTTGTTTCTGACTCTTTGATTAAGGCGCAAATTATGAAGTTTATTCCCCAGCAGAGTTGCCAATTTGTTAGCTCTCAAAAATACAGGTTTGAACCACGAAAGGTTGCCAAGCTTTCACAACGTTTTAGGGTAACAGACATGGTCAAAAGATTTAGACCTTCTACTCTTCAGGTGCTACTAGACCTAGGCGGGTGTACCTATCTGAATGAATTGGGCAGACTTAACTTTTGATCCTCTTCTCTTGTAGTGATTTTTTCATGATGGCAAACGGAAGTGGACAAAATGAAAACAAATTTGGTATAATTGTATACCAATACTAAAACTAAAACCTAATATGCTCAGTTAACAGATGTAAAAAATATGAATGAAACAAAAGAATGAAAATGAAGAGACCAGTGCCTTATAGGGTATGCGGAGTCAAATGAAATCTTAAATGAGTGACTTCTTTCTAGAGGACATTCAAATTGTTTGCATATTTTTTGTTTATAACTAATACAAACATGCAAGACTATGATTATTAAGTTCTTCTTACTGATCTAAATGAATTTTCCCTGATTATTGTGATTAATTAAAAAGGATTTAATCCTTCCTTGAAAGAACCTATCAACCAATCACACAGATATAGAAAATGTATACTGATAAACCGAACATAAACTTGTTATGTCAATTTAAATAACCAAACAACATCAATCGTAGAGACAACTTAAATAACTCTTTCAAAAGGCACAACAAAACAATTGACACCAAAAATATGCCAGCAAATCAGATGATTCTCATTGATATCCCCATGACTTCAAAACATACATCAAAGTCTCAGATCTATGAAACATTGTGTTTCACCGTATATCTTCTATCCTCTTTTCTATTCTACTTATCACTCCCTATTTCGTTTCCAAAATAGATATTTATACATTGAGAATACGAAAGGCCATATCCTTTTAGAAATTGAAATGTCACATGTATACAAAACAAAAGGATTAGAAAATAATTATGCTTTATTTATCCACAAGTGAGTTTTAGCAAGATGATCTAAATAATCCCGACGCTCATATGTGTTCGCATCTCCAACAACATTCTGGATCGTAATCTCCATCTTGATCATCTCCTCATTCTTTGCGCTCACTTCATCCAACTTTGTATCCTCCGCAGAAGCTATCTTCATGACTTCATTTAGCATTGACTCACATTCATTCTTCCATCTGGTGGCATCTTTCAATTCCCCTTTGTCATAAGAGAATGTAATCACAGTTTTCCTAGCAGCTTCTATTAATCCTTGTTCATCCCCTTGTAGCTCAACATAGAAGTTCCGATGATGATTCACAATATGATTTGCAGCTTCAAGTGTTGCACTGCTAGAAACATCATTATAGGCTAGTTCATGAAACTTCTCCATAATTCATCCATCCATCCTTATATGCTCTTTCAATGTAACAAGAGTATGAGAGTATTTTCCCCACAGTTTATTCAACCAAGATGTCAAATTGTCCTACCTCTTCTTGACAATTGCTGCAATTACATCATGCTTTCCCTGAGGATAGGCACTTGATCCTACCCAATGATCTTTTTCCTGAGAGCTTTCTCCTTGAGTGAGCATTTTGGTTGGCCCCATTGAAATACCAAATAAATATTTTAGTCTCTCATTCTCTCTCAACATTCTTTCATTATTTTCCTTGTACAATTCTCTTTCTTTTATCGGCAACTGAATTTTTGCTTTGTTCAATTTTGAAATATTAACACCAATTTCAGCAGTAGCTACAGGTTCAGCCTCTCCAACTTTTAGGGTCATGACATGGCCAAATGCCTTCTCTGTGTCAATTACCACTAATTTCCTGTGAGGTGGGTATAAATCCCAGATCATCAATGATCCTTCATTAGTATTGTACTTAGATCCTGCATACACCTCTGTTACCTTTTCCTTATCAAGCTTGTGTGTAGCATTACTGTTTCTTAAGAAACTATCAAAAACTAATGCAGAATTTAAGTCAAGGCCAGGAAAAATCATGACACCAGCGTTCTCCAACATTTTCCTCCCCTTTTTAGGAGTCAAATTTGTCATTTCATCATCCACACACTTTCTCAATTGGCCCAATAATTGTTCTTCATTCCCTGAAGTGACATCATCAACATTTTCTCTTATTTCCTTCCCCTTCTACTTATACAAGAATGCTTTGAATTCAGTGGAATTTATACACTCATCATCTGAGACAAATGATCTATATTCCATATGCCTTGCATCAACATCACCACTTTCTATACTCTATTCTTTGGTTGGGAAAACATACTACCGAACCGGATGTCTCTTTTCACTCCACCCTGTGGCACATTATCCTTTAGTGTTTCCTCTTCTCTAGAAGAGAATAGCCCCAGATCTTGCAAACTGCTATTATAATTTTTCAACTAACTATTTCCTTTCATCCTCATCTTCGATCATGTCATCGTGGATAGGTACATGTCATACCCTCCAAAATTTATCTTCAAATTTCATGTAATTGATATATCCCTCTGGCCAAAGCTCTTCCTAGGTGGTCCTCTCTTCATATTATAATGTAGCAATCTATCAAGGATTGAATTGTATCCTTCCTTAGACAACACAATGAAGTCACCAAAACACAATGTACTAGGCATAAAATCCTACTTCCCAAAAGAGCTGAAATGCATCACACTGATGTAATCCATTTGTCTGACAATTTCCAAATATGCAACTCTATTTGAAACTGTCCTTGGTAGAATGAAAGGGGAATCTTCAAATCCATATACTCTAATCACTGTAGCTCCCTCCAAACAATACCAATCTCCCTAGTTATGATCAATTGGCCCATTGAAGTCCTTTGGCTGAAGGAATCTTTTAATCTCATCAGTCAATGAATAATTACAAGGATACTTATACAACTTATACAATGTTTTTACAAAATGTTCTTCAAAATGAATGAAACTAGAATTAGCAAACCTGCTGTCCCAAATAGCAGTCCACAACTGAACAGGAAATGCTTCACCCTCCTTACCAATTTGAGAAATTCTTATTTCAGGAGGCCATACTCCTAACTCCTGTCCAAAATACAGCACCAAGTGCATCAACAATGAATAGTGTCTGAGATGAACAATAGATGATCCGCCCTTGATAGCCATCAATCCTGACTCAAGCCCCCTAGAAATGTATGAGGCATAGTCAAATGGCCTAGAGTTATGATACTGGATATCTGCTGTGATAATCATTGGCACAATTGACATGAATTCTGGGGCATCCATTCCCAACACCTGACACACTGAGAAATATGTGTACTTCATATAGGGCTCAAACAAATCCACATGATAAGGAGGCCCCTCACTATCTTGCAGAGGTTTTGGCTTGTTGCCCTATTTGAATCTATGAATTGGCAACCTCCAATCCTTATAGATTGTATCCATTCTTGAGAATTCCTTCTCCATGGTGTATGATAAGACCCAAGGTTGCTTGCACTGCCTAGTGGAAGTCTTCCCACTGTCTACTGCCTGAAACCTGTCTCCAATGGTTTCCAGTTGAGCTTGGAGATGGCCCAAACTCTGCCCCAACTCTTTTCAAAGAGTTTCCAACTTGTGCTTTACCTCGGGTAACCAATCACCTTCTTGTACTTGAAATCTTTGTCTTTGCACCTAGAAGATTCCAGATGCCAATCTCACCATTTTGTTTGAACTGCTTACAGGGGAACTACAGGTACTATACTCATGCTTTTCATATCCCAATGGATCCATCTTGTAGGGTGTTCAATCATCAAAATACCCGATTTCATGAAAAGGCCTTGGTGAGGGCTAGATCCTACTAGCCCTTACCAGTCAGTTTTTGCCCTTTCCTGCTCAAATTCACCAAAAGACCAAACAGATAAATTCCACTTCCTGACACCCTTTTCTGAGCTTTAAATCCTTCACCTGATTTCAGACCTTTGTCTGTACCGTACCATTTATTTCTGCAAGCAAGAAAGGTTAGGGTAAATGGACCTAATAACTAGGATTTTGAAACTTTCTTGTTGATTCCTTCCATCATTTGATTGTTCAGACCTAAATCCTCTTCAGCATGTTAAAATGTGACAAATACCATCATGAAACCGTACAGTATCGTACTGTACCTTCTGCCCCTGTCTTAGTTCTCTAATTTTCTTCTTCCAAACTTCTAACCGAGTCCCCAATGCTCGCCTAGGGTTTGGAATAATAACTCTTTGCTTGGCTCCTTGTAACTCCTAATGCTAAGTATGTACAAAGGCGTGGCTCCCTTTCCATATTCTGCTGATCTCAGGAGTTTCCCGTGGACAGAGATTATGAGGGAGCCATGAGAAATCAAACGGGACTGTCCAAAACCCAAAGATTAAACTCTACAACCTTAAGCAATATTCACAAAACACAAAAGTAACCCAAAGCTCTTTTATCTACAGTGGAAAGTACACCTTATATCATTCGAGAAACACAAAAAAAAACAGTGAGGACTATATATTCAACGCCTTTCACCGACTGTTTCTTAAGAATTCGGTGTAACTTAGAAAACAGAGACTTTAATCATAGTTCACCATACAAAATATAAATACCATGCATGTATTTTAATCTAGGAACTATCTACAGAGAAAAAGGTACGTGTGCATGCTAAAAATAACTCTGATCAAATGTTAAAACAGCGCGTATCATGCATAACACCCAGTTGTCAGAAAACACACGGTGTTTTCAAAACAGAGCATAAACAAGAAACCTGCTCACTGTCTTTATTCTTATTCACACACAAACTGATTACAAAGACTCCTATCAATTGTTTTCGACCATCCTCATGATCTTCCCATCTTTTGCCGCCATAGAAGAGAGAATTTCTAACGCCCATATCCCTGACTTTTAGGGAATTCTTAAAATTTTCTGACAGTTACATGCAATCAAGCTATATTGCCATGCAACCATGCAATCTTCGCCATCTTTCCTTCTTTTTAGGATCTCCCACTCTTCCATCTCGAGCAACCACTAAGTAAACTGCCCTTGGCATCTTCTAATAGTGAGGAAATGGCTAATACAAGCTTAATACTTTAAATGCTATCATTTTCTGTTTTAAGCTAAGCAAAACAAAATTTAACACAAAACATAACTAAAGATAGCCTTAGTCCTAGTGACTAGCTACTCCCACACCAAAATGCAAGACCTCTAAGGTCCAACCTAAATACAACAATCTCTGACTTGGTTAGAGTCAGCACAAACCAAAATTTTGCAAACAAAATGAATGGGTGCTCCTGCACCATCCTCCCCAAAATAGAAAGATTCAATCCACCCTTGGATTGAGGATGTCAGGATCAACTCCCAGTTTCTTGAACTCTGCCTCCTTAATCTAGATTGCATCCACTTCAGTTTGTCCTAGTCTTTGGATGAGGTGTTCCTTATATTCCTTTGTTCTGGTTTGTTTGTAGACTCTAGTATCCAGTACTTTATCAGCTTGCTTGAGTGCAGTGGAGGGCAGCTTAAGGTCTTCAACATCTTGACTGACTTCCTGGAAGGTCTGATCTTTGTTTACTGGTGATCCTCTATAATGGACTAAGTCTGCAACATTAAAAATAGGGGACAGTCCACTATCCTCTGGCAATTGCACTTTGACTGCATTATTTCCATATCTCTCCAAGATAGGACAGGGACCTATCCTCTTCATTTGCAGCTTATGAGGGACTCCCTTCTGCAACCTGGCCTTGTTCAAATGTACCATAACTAAGTCACCAACATTAAATTGGACTTCTCTTCTATGCTCATCCACCTTAGCCTTATGCTTCATGGTATTTTCTGCCAATGTCTTTCTGACTGTCTCATGAATTTCCTGCACTGCACAAGCAAAATCATCTGCATAACCACTCCCTTTGACTCCATCCTTCAGCTCTCTCAATTCATAGACACCCCTGGGATGTAAACCATACACAATTTCAAAGGGGCTCTTCCCTGTAGATCTATTAACTGTGTCATTATATGCATACTCAGCCTGCCCAATAATCTGATCCCATTGTTGACCATACTCCTTGGTCAAGCATCTAAGAAGGTTTCCAAGTGTCCTATTCACAACTTCGGTCTGACCATCAGTTTGGGGATGGTATGCAGATCCAAAGGACAGATTGGTGCCCATTCTCTGCCAAAGTGTCTTCCAAAAGTGGCTCATAAATTTAGTATCCCTGTCTGATACAATGCTGATTGGCAAACCATGAATCCTAACTATTTCCTTGAAGAAAAGTGAAGCTATTTGACTGGCATCATTGGTTGTTTTGCAGGGTATAAAGTGAGCCATTTTGCTGAATCTATCAACCACAACATAAACACTGTCCATTCCTTGCCTTGTCTTGGGTAAACCAACTACAAAGTCCATGCTTAAGCATTCCCATGGCCTAGAAGGGATTGGCAGTGGCTGGTATAAGCCTGCATTTGAAGAAGTGCCTTTTGCTTTTTGACACACTACACAACTCTCTACATATTTTCTGATATCTAGATTCATCTTAGGCCAAAAATAAAACCTTTGGACAAGCTCTTGAGTTTTGGTGATCCCAAAATGACCACTCAATGCACCATTATGCTTCTCTTGAATTAAATTCTCCCTAATAGAACCTCTAGGAACACAAAGCTGATTGCCTTTAAACAACAAATCACTTTGCAATGTGTATTCAGCATACTTGCTATGAAAATGGTTCTTAAACTCAAGGCATACCTTATAAATTTCTCCAAAATCTTCATCATCTGCATATAGATCCTTGAAGTGATCTATTCCCATGCTCTTCAATTGGATTTCTTGAATGGTAAGAACTCTCCTGCTCAATGCATCAGCAACTTTGTTGAGAGCTCCCTTCTTATGCTTGATGTTGAAGGTGTAGGCTTGCAAATACTCCACCCATTTCATGTGCCTGTGACTCAACTTCTCTTGGGAATTCAGAAAACTGAGTGCTTGATTGTCTGAGTACACAATGAACTCCTTGGGAAGCAAGTAGTGCCTCCACTTCCTTAGTGCTTGGACCAATGCATACATTTCAAGGTCATAAGAAGAGTACTTCTTCTTGGCTTCACTTAGCTTCTCAGAATGAAAAGCCACCGGTCTGCCCTCTTGGCTAAGAACAGCTCCAATTGCTACATTACTAGCATCACACTCAATTGTAAATAGTTTCTCAAAACTTGGCAACACCAAAACAGGTTGAGTAGCTACCTTTTCCTTCAGCAACTCAAAACTCTTGTTAGCTTGTTCATTCCACACAAACTTGGTTTTCATTCCTCCCTTAATTGTATCCAACATAGGAGCACAAATTGCACTAAATTGTTTGATGAATTTCCTATAGTACTGAGCAAGACCATGGAAGCTTCTTACCTCTGTTGCTGTCTTGGGAGTGGGCCAATTAAGAATGGCTTCTACCTTGCTGCTGTCCATCTTCAAATTGCCATGTGATAACACAAAACCAAGGTACACCAGCTCTGTTTTGATGAACTCACACTTTTCCAGATTAATCTTCAGCTTCTCCTCCTGTAGCTTCTTGAAAATCAGCTCAATGTGTTGGAGGTGCTCTTCTCTTGTTCTGCTATAATTAGTATATCATCAAGATACACTACTACAAATTTGCCAATGTAGTCCTTGAGGATTTCATTCATGAGTCTCATGAATGTGGAGGGGGCATTAGACAAACCAAATGGCATTACTAGCCACTCATAAAGACCCTCATTGGTTTTGAAGGCTGTTTTCCACTCATCACCCTCATGTATTCTAATTTGGTGGTATCCACTCTTTAAATCTATCTTGGTATAGTACCTAGCTTCACCTAGACAATCCATGAGATCTTCAATTCTAGGAATGGGAAACCTATACCTGATGGTTATCTTGTTGATTGCTCTGGAATCAGTACAAAGCCTCCATTCTCCTCCTTTCTTGGGTGCTAAGACGGTGGGTACTGCACAAGGACTAATGCTTTTCCTAATGAGACCTTGATCAAGCAATTCTTGAATCTGCCTGGCTATCTCCTCATTCTGTTGAGGTGTCATCTTGTAGGCTGCTTTGTTTGGAAGGGTGGCTCCTGGTATCAAGTCTATCCTATGACTTATGGCTCTTTTAGGAGGTAAAGTTGCTGGTTGACCACTACTTACAATGTTCTCATAGGTCTGCAACAAGTCTTGAATCTCCTTTGGTAGTTCTTTCTTTTCAGCTGCCTTCTCTTTGCTTGCCTCTCTTGGCTTGATCATGATTGCATAGCCAACGCCTTCTCCTTCTTCTAATGCCTTTAAGAACTCTTTTTCACCAGTTATCAGCAACTTAGAACCTGCTGTCTGAACCTCATTATCTTCCAACAAAGATTGAATCTTGTATGTGACATTGTCCTTCTTGAAGGTGTATGAGTTCTTGGCTCCATCATGCACAGCTTGGCGGTCAAATTGCCATGGCCTACCTAGGAGCAAGTGGCATGCATCCATAGGTAATACATCACACAATACCTTGTCTTTGTACTTGCCAATTGAAAACTCCACCCATGCTTGTTCATTCACCAAGACATGCTGACCCTTGTTGAGCCATGTAACCTTGTAAGGATTACTGTGAGATATCCTTGTCAATTTCAATTTGCTGACTGCCTCTTCTGACACAATATTGTCAGTTGAACCTGAGTCTATAATCACCTTGCACACTTTCCCCATCATCTTGCACTTTATCCTAAACAAAGATCTTCTTTGGCTTGGTTCCTCTTTGACCGGTTCCTTGATTAAGGTCCTTCTCATCATGAGATTCTCACCTTCCTCTGAGTTCAAAGGTATTTCTGATTGCTTGTTTGCTGCAGCTGTTTCATCTTGAATTAGATGGGTTCTCTTATCTCCTCCATGAGATGTGCTTCCTTTCTCAGGGCATCTATAGGCTGGGTGTCCCAACTGATTGCAATGATAGCATTTCATGTTGGTGAAGTAACTACTCCTTCCTTGTCCACCACTTCTTCCCCTAGGGCTGAAACCTCTTCCTCTACCACCTCTACTAGAACTTCCCTCTTGCTGATCAGAAAATCTGACCTCTCCTTGAGCTCTTGATTCCGAGCCTCTTCCACTATAGCTCCCTCTTTGTCCTCTGCTGTCTTTGCCTTTACCTCTACCTTTAGGGTTCTGTTCTTGTTTCTTTTTGCCTTTCTCCTCTATCTTCAAGGCCATTTGGTAACATTGGCGTACTGATTTGAAGTTTACCAAGCTCATGTCTTCTTGAATAGACCATTTGAGTCCATTTAGGTACCTTGCTAACCTAATGCTTTCATCCTCAACCACTTTTGATCTAAGGCACAATTTCTGAAACTCCTCTGTATATGTTTGGACATCCATGTCCTTTTGCCTCAGATTGTGTCTCCTCCTATGCAACTGGACTTCATAATCATCTGGAAGATAAGTCTGCCTTATCTTGGTCACCATTCCTTTCCATGAAACTATGGGACCTTTGCCTTCTTTCTCTCTTTCTGATTGTACAAACTTCCACCATGTGAGAGCTGCTCCTCTCAACCTTGACTTGGCCACCTTCACCTTTTGAGCCTCTGTTATGCCATCACACTCAAAGTGATTCTCAATACTCTCAATCCAATCTACTACTGAATCTGGATCCATTTGTCCACTGAAAAGTGGCACACCATCCAATGCTTTACCACTCAAGGCCTGCAATGCCTTCAAGAATGGTTCCTCTGCAAGAACAGGATCAGGCTTTGGAGCTTCCTCCTCCAATTCCACCTCTTTTTCCTTGGCTTCCTGCTCTTCCTTCTTCTTTATCTTGTCCTTCACAGTGTCTGTTGTTTCTTGGACTTCATCTAGGAGTTTCTCCATCTGAGATATCCTTTCTCTGAGCAACCGGTTATCTTCCTCTTGCTCTTCTACCTTCTTTGCTAGCTCTGCATTTGTCACCATGGTTCCTTCCTCTGGTGTATTCTCTCCTACTGACTCAGTGGATTGGCTCATGAATCACAAGCCTAGAATCCAACTCTTGCTCTGATACCAATATGGTGTATGATAAGACCCAAGGTTGCTTGCACTGCCTAGTGGAAGTCTTCCCACTGTCTACTGCCTGAAACCTGTCTCCAATGGTTTCCAGTTGAGCTTGGAGATGGCCCAAACTCTGCCCCAACTCTTTTCAAAGAGTTTCCAACTTGTGCTTTACCTCAGGTAACCAATCACCTTCTTGTACTTGAAATCTTTGTCTCTGCACCTAGAAGATTCCAGATGCCAATCTCACCATTTTGTTTGAACTGCTTATAGGGGAACTACAGGTACTGTACTCATGCTTTTCATATCCCAATGGATCCATCTTGTAGGGTGTTCAATCATCAAAATACCCGATTTCATGAAAAGGCATTGGTGAGGGCTAGATCCTACTAGCCCTTACCAGTCAGTTTTTGCCCTTTCCTGCTCAAATTCACCAAAAGACCAAACAGATAAATTCCACTTCCTGACACCCTTTTCTGAGCTTTAAATCCTTCACCTGATTTCAGACCTCTGTCTGTACCGTACCATTTATTTCTGCAAGCAAGAAAGGTTAGGGTAAATGGACCTAATAACTAGGATTTTGAAACTTTCTTGTTGATTCCTTCCATCATTTGATTGTTCAGACCTAAATCCTCTTCAGCATGTTAAAATGTGACAAATACCATCATGAAACCGTACAGTATCGTACTGTACCTTCTGCCCCTGTCTTAGTTCTCTAATTTTCTTCTTCCAAACTTCTAACCGAGTCCCCAATGCTCGCCTAGGGTTTGGAATAATAACTCTTTGCTTGGCTCCTTGTAACTCCTAATGCTAAGTATGTACAAAGGCGTGGCTCCCTTTCCATATTCTGCTGATCTCAGGAGTTTCCCGTGGACAGAGATTATGAGGGAGCCATGAGAAATCAAACGGGACTGTCCAAAACCCAAAGATTAAACTCTACAACCTTAAGCAATATTCACAAAACACAAAAGTAACCCAAAGCTCTTTTATCTACAGTGGAAAGTACACCTTATATCATTCGAGAAACACAAAAAAAAATAGTGAGGACTATATATTCAACGCCTTTCACCCGACTGTTTCTTAAGAATTCGGTGTAACTTAGAAAACAGAGACTTTAATCATAGTTCACCATACAAAATATAAATACCATGCATGTATTTTAATCTAGGAACTATCTACAGAGAAAAAGGTACGTGTGCATGCTAAAAATAACTCTGATCAAATGTTAAAACAGCGCGTATCATGCATAACACCCAGTTGTCAGAAAACACACGGTGTTTTCAAAACAGAGCATAAACAAGAAACCTGCTCACTGTCTTTATTCTTATTCACACACAAACTGATTACAAAGACTCCTATCAATTGTTTTTGACCATCCTCATGATCTTCCCCTCTTTTTCCGCCATAGAAGAGAGAATTTCTAACGCCCATATCCCTGACTTTTAGGGAATTCTTAAAATTTTCTGACAGTTACATGCAATCAAGCTATATTGCCATGCAACCATGCAATCTTCGCCATCTTTCCTTCTTTTTAGGATCTCCCACTCTTCCATCTCGAGCAACCACTAAGTAAACTGCCCTTGGCATCTTCTAATAGCGAGGAAATGGCTAATACAAGCTTAATACTTTAAATGCTATCATTTTCTGTTTTAAGCTAAACAAAACAAAATTTAACACAAAACATAACTAAAGATAGCCTTAGTCCTAGTGACTAGCTACTCCCACACCAAAGTGCAAGACCTCTAAGGTCCAACCTAAATACAACAATCTCTGACTTGGTTAGAGTCAGCACAAACCAAAATTTTGCAAACAAAATGAATGGGTGCTCCTCGCACTCTTCACAACCGATCTCCTCATTGCAAAACCCTTCCAATTTGAAAACCTCACCTATTGCTTCTTTTGACACATAGATCTGTGGTTTTCCAGATGGGTCACATATAGCTTTATGTTTTGGATCATAATGATCTGCAAGCAATTTTACTAGTTTTGTATTCACAAATACATTAGGGCACACCAGTTTCCCTACATTCAGCTTCCAAGGATTACAGATTGGTTCAAAACGGTTTCTCCTGTGATAGTGAAAATTGAAAAGTTCATACCCTCTTACGACAGTCTAGACATCACCTATGAACTTGCATTTGTCATCCAATTTATCAACTTCTGCCCTAAGTTGTGTATACCTTCTGACTTTAGGCCCTTAACCAGGTAACTGATCAATAAGGTCCTGATTTAACCTCCGCTCAGTGCCCTCCAGTTCTATATCAAGTTTTTGTTTCTTTCCTTTTGACTGACTACTCTCACCCAGTTTTCTACTTTTAGCTTTTCTAGAACCAACAGACTCCATTCTTCCAAATCACAAAATTAAAAATGTGGAAAGCTTAAGATGAACTTACTTACAGTATTATGCTCGAGCTCCTCGGACTGAAAAATATCCTAGCTCTCTGTTCACCTTGCCAATTCTTCTGCAATCAATTTGGTATTGAAGAATTGATTAAACCTTCGCTGTTATACCCCATCGTGCCATTAATGAAGCACGAATGAAGGCTCGTTTAAAACTAGCACTGTCGCATCAAATGTCTTGTTGGTGAGAGATTTTCAAATCTGGGGTGAAGTCCTTTTGCAACGTTTATTATACCATTCGCCAAGATATTCTATAGTCTTACCGACATCTGGAATCATACTGCTGACTATCACTTCTATCCTTCATGTTGCTGTGACACTACCAAGTCGGGGAGATGTTTCATAGAGTTCATTATGTTATACCAAGATATGTTCTTTAATGCATTTTCCAGTCGCTGAGACAAAATCACCCCTTCGCCGTTGAAACCACACTTTCAGCGTGACCATTGAGTTTGTCACCGATAAAATAAATCTTACCGATGAAATAAATCCATCGGCAAGACCATGAATCTTCGAAAAGACTCATACCGATACCAAATGTCTCGCCGAACCCATTCCTCTAGATTGCTCCATTCGGTGAGACTCACCCCGAAATACTCTGTCGGTATAACTTTCAAACCTCGGTGAAACTTACGCCGAAGACTTCTTCTCCTAGCGATGCATATCTCTATCGGTGTAACTTTTGAATCGGCAAGACTCCATAGCTTCTCTCTGATAGCTTTTTGATGAAACCCCTTTTCGCCTTATCGGCAAGACCCAACGCCTTCGTCAAGACACTACTCCGATATACTTTAGTCTTACTGAAATGCATATCCTCATCGCCGGTCGGTAAGACAATTCAAACTCGCCAAGACCTCATCCCGAATACCTTTAGCTTGGCCGATATACTTCCACATGCATCAGTCGGTGAGACAATGTATTCGCTATGACTTCACATCGATACCAATCAGTTTGGCCAAAGTGACCCTTCTATATGCTAGTCGGTAAGACATATTGAATTCATCATGACATTACATCGATGCCCCAACCTATGCCGATGTAGCTTTTCATACGCTGGTTGGCAAGAGATAATATTTCGTTATGACCTCATCTCGAACATGATTCTTATGTCGATATGAATCTTCTCTGTTGCCGAAACAAAAGAAGTGTCCTACCAATAGTCTGCAACAAACATACATTAGTGAAAATACAGGTCGGGGAGACCTTCACCCTGTCTTGCCGATATGGGCAATACAATGAAATATCAAAGACTAGATGGACTCAAATGAATCATATGACAAAATACAAGAAAGACACCATAAGGAGGGAACTTTATGCGTATGATGAAGACTTATTTTGGAAACTCATGAATGCAATTGACTACGAAAATTTCAAAATTTTATAGTTCTAACAGACCTTTGAGTGATTCCTTTGTTGGACATTACGATGCATGTCCAGCTGGCGGTGTCTTCCTCAACTTAGAATCCTCAAATTAAATCTGCATGGAAATGTCAGTATGCATAATAACTGCACATCTATAACCACCTTAAGGAACATTCATTAACCACATGAAAAATCAATATAGATAATCCACATAATATGCCAATGTCATTAAAACTTGCAGAAATAGGATTAAGCCCAATGTCTATGGTTTGAGGGAAACATTATGAAAATATCAACATTTAGCATCAAAGTTCATAACAACTGCCAGCAAATAAACTATAGATTGTACCCAAAATTGGACCAAAAACTAGGCTCATCACATGTCATGAAAGATTAGTGTCATGGCCCTCTTATAGGTAGCTCTTGAATTCTTCAACCTGAATGGCATCATATTCTAGCAATATGTCCCCCATGGGCAAGTGAAAGTTGTTTTATGATGGTCTTCTTTAGCTATCATGATCTGGTTGTAGCCTGAGAACCCGTCCATCAACGATAGTATCTCATGTCCTGTCATCATATCCACGATCATGTCAATGTTCGGAAGTGGAAAGTCATCCTTAGGACATGCCTTGTTGAGGTCTTTGAAATCTGTGCAAATGTGAATGCCCCCAGTGGGCTTTGAAATAGGTACAAGGTTTGAGACCCATTATGGATATTCGATCGATCGTATGAACCCTACATCCAGGAGCTTTTGCAATTCCATTTTGACCAACAATGCTATCTGAGGATGCATCTTCCTAAGTTTTTGTTTGACTGTCTTTGCTTCAGGGTATACAATTAGGTGATGAACCACAACCTCAGGATCAATCCCAGGTAGTCGGCATAGTTCCATGCAAAGTTTTTCTTTCTTTCTTTCAAGAATGCAGCTAGAAGTTCCTGTTCTTTTATGAGAAGTGACTTTGCATAGAATGTTATGTGTGGTTGTTCCTCTATTCCCAAGTTAACTGGATTGCATTTCTCGACTAATACTATTGACTTCTCTTAATGAATTGCACTGAGAGGAAGATTGAATCCTTCATCCTCTGGCACCTCAAAAAGGTTTTCATCGTTGGATACATCCTTTATTTTTACTATTTTTGAGTCAGAGAGTGCCACAGTGTGGTTTTCACTCAAAGACCTAGAGATTATTCTTAGATTTTCACTTTTACGACTGAAGGATTCAATCGTTTCCCCATAATAGGATTATGTGTCCAATATGATGTCAAACCCGACCTTGTGATTTCCATATGGTACTGTATCTCGTAATCCCATGAATTCTGAGAGTGCCTCATTGTTTTTGAAAGTGTCCAGAATTGGAGGTCCTCATTGGTTGTAATCGATGAGCTGGGGGTAGACTAGGTTGATTTCATGGGTTTGATGGTCTAACTCAAAAGACAAGGTGCTAATCATGAGTGAAGATGAGTCTTCAAAAAGCATGGGTAAGTCAGTTATGGGATCTTCCTCATCACTACTACTACAAACGTCAGTTATGTCAAAAGTAAAGTTGTCTATGACTCGACCTGTGGAAATTGGTAATTGAAGGGTGACTTCTAATAGCTGAGGGGGATTTTTGACCTTTCTAACTGAGGCACCCTTGCCACGTATGGTCACCTTCAGAGGGGTATATCTGAGACCAAGATTTCTTAGTCACTTCTCCAAAATGAGGGGTTCAAATAGGCCTTTGTCATTCTACTTGAGTTTCTTATTTCTGTCATAGCCCATATAGAGCATCATTTGTAGTCCTTTGCTACTTTCATCCATGAGAAGATTAGGCACGGGCCTTTCATCTCGATATAAGATACTAGATATGTCTCTTTCATCTACTATTTCTCGACTTATATCCCCCCAACTTCTAAATGTAGAAGGGTCTACTCTGAAGGTATGAGATGATGTTTTAGCTAGTTGGGGTTGCCCATAAGTCCTAGGAGATTGAGGTAACTCCCCTATGATGAAAGAACTTTTCTTCATTATGTAATCCCCACACCCATTGTCTTAGATGATGACCTTGATTTCAGATATATTAGGGATGGCAGGTGTCTTGGTCTCAAAAGTGGAGGTTAATGTAGCTGGGTCTACATATGGAGTGGTAGGGCCTTCATCGTTTTTCAAAACTTGGGGGATTTTATAATATTTTACTTCTAGGCTCTTGCATTAGGCAAAAGGCTCAGGATCACCATGAATTGTGACCCCCTGATTTTGGTATGGGAACTTGACACACTGATGGAAGATGGAAGCGGCTGCTTGCATCCCATGGATCCATGGACGCCCTAGAAGGATATTATAGGGTAGATCAAGGTCAAGGACCTGGCATGTGGTTTCCATAATGGAGGGGCCTACTTGAATAGGGAGTTGAATAGTGCCTTGAGACACTCTTTCTTGATCATCATAAGCTCTAATGGTGATGTCCTTACCCTTTTCAATGGCATCCTCTGAGAATCCCAGATTCTTTACTAACTTGAGGGAACAGATGTTTAGACCCACACCCCCATCCACCAAGACCCTTTTGACTTTGTTTTTATGAACCATGACTTCAAGGTGGAGTGCACGATTATGAAATGGTTAAAGGGAAGTCCAATCAGAGAATGTTAGGAGGCTTGAGGTGGTGATATTTCTGACCATAGCTTGGAACTGGTCAGCATCAAGATCCGTGGAGATGGTGGATGAAGCCAATGCTTCCTCTAGCATTTTCCTATGTGCTGGTGATATCTTCAGCAACTCCATGATGGAGATATGAGCTGGGGTTCTTTTCAGTTGGTCTAGGACATTATATCCATTAGGAATGGTTCTTGGATTTGAAGTGGATGTTCTCTGTAGCTGTGATGGTCCAACAATGGTGACTTTGTCTCTGCGTGTGGTGACTCCACAATCGACTTTGGCTCCTTTGATGGTGACAACAGTGACCATTTCATCAATGGATGCGACAACATGATCATACACATGGTTCACATTGGCATACTTTTTTTTTCCATGGTTGTTCCCTTGGTTATGATCCGGCATCAAATTCGTGTATATTTTTAAGTTCTGATTTCTAGCTGGTTGCTCAACATTTATGATCTTGTCATCAATGAGGTCTTGGATTATATTTTTCAACCTCATGCAACTAGTTGTTGTGTGCCCCTTAATTTTGTGGAAATCACAAAGGTGATTCTCATTGTACCATGGTGGTTTCACTTGGGGTTCCTGATAATTATCATAAGTGGGAATCTTGATGAGATTTTCGTTTATTAGTTTCTTCATGACAACTTCAATTGGTTCCCCAAGGGCAGTGTATTTTCGCTTGGGGGATTTATGTTTTGTGGAGGTGGTCCCCCTTGATTATTTAGATTGTTGACCTGAATGTTGGGTGGTTGTTGTGATACTACGTTGGTTTGCGTGTTGTTTCAATTGTTGTTTTATGATTGTTGGTAGGTTTAGGTGTTTTGCTTCAAAGCACTGATTATGACCTTGGCGTCCACCACACCGTCATTGGTGACATTTTTGTTTCTTTCCCATGTGCAAGGTATCTCATTATAGCTAGTGGATGGGTGATTGTCTTGGTTTTCTTGATATGAAGGTGTTCCCCCTTGCACAATAAGGGCTCATTCAATGTTGAGCGCCTTGGGGATCAGTTGGTCGTAAATGGTGATACATTGAACCTTAAAATTAAACTCCAAGGTTTTCTCAAGGTTGGTAATGATGGTGCAAACTTGTTGTTCTTCTGGCATAGCCAATTTGCTTCTATTGGCCTTGGATCACCATATTTGCAAGAAGGAAGCGAATAATTCCCCCTTAGCTTGTTTAAGCGCAGATAGTTCCTCTAGACTAACATCCATACCGATATTGAAGGCATAGTTTTTTATGAATGTGTCTACGATCTCTTGGAACTTTTTGATGCAAGGAGGAAGGCGAGAGAACCACTCCATGGCTGGACCAACCAAACTTCGAGGAAATAGCCACATTAGATACGTATAGTCATATGTGACCTCCATGCAATGTACTTGGAATTCCCTGATGTGATCTTCAGGGCTACCAAGCCCCTGATATTTGTCAAATTTAGGGATTTCAAACCCCTTTGGGAATGATACCATTGCAAGGCTCCTGTTGAATGGATAGCGACACAAGTTGCTTGGTGTCTTGTTGTTTTCCCTTATTGGAGATCGAGCACTTGCTGCGAGAGCAATTTGATTTGCGCTATCACATCATCTTGCGGATCAGGGGGTGGAGTGAATGTGTTTTGAAGTGGTCGAGGTGTTTGAGTGATGGGTGGAGTGTTGGGTGTGTTGGTGGGGTTTTGTTGCAAGCTCTGCTACGTGATCAAGACTTGTTGATATGCTTGCATTTGTTGTTGTGCCAACAATGCTTGTTGTTGGGCTTGTTGTTGGTCTTATTGATGTGCCAACAATGCTTGTTGTTATTAGGTGAGCAGCCAACACCGTTGGGCTAGTAATGCTGTTTGTTGCACTTGGTATTGCTGCGTGGCTTGCTAATATGCTTGTTGTTGGGTTGCTTGCAGTTGTGCCTGGTATTGAGCTTGTGCTTGCGCTTGTTGAGCTTGGTATTGGGATTGTGCCTAAGCTTGAGCTTGTGCCTATTGGGTAGCTTGTGTAGCCTATGCTGCTTGTGCAGCTTGAGCGGCTTGAGCTACTTGTGCAACTTGGGCAGTTTGTTGTTGTTGTAATAAGGCCTGGGCTTGAGCAGCCTATTGTGCTTGTTGTGTGGCTTGAGCGGCTTGAGCAGCTTAGGTAGCTTGATAGTTTTGAATTTGTTGGAGTGCCTTTTGATAGGTAGTTTGTTGAGATGCTTACAACGTGATGCTATATGGGTTCACCGTGTTTGATTTTGGAGGTAGTGGTGGTGGATTTGGAATGGTGTTCATTGTCGTAATGAGGGGTATTGTCGTATTGATGGTGGGGATTTGGGTGATGGATGGTGTAATTGATATGCTTGGTCCTTGAGAGACCATGTTTATGGATGGTGTTATGATTTCTTGGGTTGCTTAGATGGTTTCCATCTTTAATTGCGATATCGATGGCAGGATTGGAGGATTCGACATGATGTTTTGCTTGATGATTGGGGGGTTGTTTTGACTTTGATTGAGCGGTAGTAAAGGAGGCAACCCCAAACCAAGAGGTGGTGTGGATGTTAATGGAAATGGTGGAAGTGGTGGAAATAATGATGATGAGGGGTCAAAGATACCCCCTAGTCCAAATATCCCATCTTCTCCTTGAGAAGTCAGAGGGAGAGAGGCTTGTGCGTTGAGAGGTGTTGCACGAAAAGATGATGATGGGTCATTGGGGTCCTGAAAGGTGAGCGAAACATATGGTTGTTGTGGATTTAATGGGACAAATTGACCCAAGATAGTGTTTGTGTCCAAATCTTGGTTGTTCACAAGGGGGTGTGTTTGTAATGCATGAAGCAATGAGCTCCCCTTGTTAACAATAGGTTGTGTTGGAGCAATGGATGATGTGATTTGTGGGATGCTTTGAATGATGTTTTGAAATGGAGGTGTGGACAAGATTAGGGGTGTGGATGAAATTGGGGGCATGATTCCAAGAGGCTTCTCCACAATAGTGCTTACGTCATAATTGGAAGGGAGTTTAGCCCCTTCTTTAGCTAATTCAAGCATGTATTGGGAGGGATTGAGTCTCATCATGGTATTGAAAATTTTGCGAGTTTCAGGATTTTTAACCATTTCAATGATTTCATCTTGTGTCATCCCTAAGATATTGTTGGTGACGTCTTCCACTTGACCTTCCTCTTGAGGATTTTGTGATGATAGAGGAAGATTGGTTAGGGGATTGCTTGATCCAACGGGATTGATTTCGGTATTGGTTTGACTCAAGTCACTTGAAGTTGATGTTTCTTTATTTGTTTCCATGTTCTTCTTGTGTTGAGATCTAGTTTGAACCATAAAATAGGGATCAATTTTCAAGAATGTAAGAGATGAACCTCTAATTCTTTGGATTGATCTAACCTTTAGGTACAAAAAAGAGAGTCTAAGATAATGAGGATCAAAAGGATGATGATGGTGATAATGAAGGATGGAAGATTGGTGGATGTTTTGAACCCTTAGGAAACCTTGAGGGGGGTACTAAACTTTAGGACTTTGGATTTGATGCTTTGATTTTTGATTTTGGGATTTTGATTTTGGATTGATTTGATTTGATTTTGATTTGGAATAATGAACTCATAAACTCTAAGAGGCTAGATGTTGTCTTAGAGTGAAATTTGTCCACAAGATGATAATTTGACTAAGTGTGCAAAGAAGGATTCATCTATACACTCATAGTCAAACAA
>VDFB02116424.1:115173-132276 GCA_007258455.2 Sequoia sempervirens | reverse complement strand
GAGTAACAATGGAGGCCGATTTGATCAATAAGAGAGCATTCATCCCATCCCAAAAAGGGAGTACATTTAGAGTTTGGGACTTTTTTTTCAAAATGCTGAAGAAAATTTTCAAGATTGATTGCTGGCGTGTGGAGTTAGTAATATATGGGTACTAAAAAAATATGTAATATATGTCTTCTTTTTAGGTTTTTTTTCATTTATGGTAGGTTTTCTTAATCAATTTTGTCTATATATGATTGCTACAATCCTATTTGATGGGTCTCTTGGTTTTGTCCCTACACCTTCATGATTTGTGGGTTGACATGCCCTTCTCTATTTTGTACTTTACTATGGAAATTTTTAAAATAAATATTTTAATTAGTTTAGGCCTTGATCGTTTTAGGTCTGAAAAGAAAAATTGATTTGATTTTGATAAAGTGTAGGAATTAAGGTATCATGAATTTTGTTAATAAGTGGATGTTAGGTGTTCTGGTGGGGACCATGGTATGGATATGAATGTATGTGAGATTTAGTGTCTACAAAATCCAAAGGTAAATCAAAATATTATAAACATAAAACTTTTTTTGGAAGGATAATATAAAACCAAATCTAAACACAATATAAACATTGTAATCACAACCATATGTACTATATATATGAGATTGCATACAACCATGTGTAAAATTTAAAACCATGTAAAATTTATTCATATGTTGTTTATTAAGGAAAAATGTCATAAATTATATTTCTAGAAATAAAAAGGACTACAAATATGGAGGGAAAAAATTAAATAATCTCAACATAGCAAGGATTTTACAAAGTGATAGATAATTTTCTCAAAAGAAAAAGGATGTGTTGTGCACAAGACAACAAACCACTTTTTAATGTTTTTTGATGTCTAAATATTTACTTTCCATACATGTTTGTGAATACCACATAAATTGAGATGCACGATTATTTTAAAATCTTCACATGCATCTTAAAGTGGAAAAAAATGTAATGATAAAATTTGCATATCCATATTATTCCTATTGTATTTTTTGCCTCATTTTGAAATATATATATATATATATATATATATATATATATATATATGGTGCAATATTGTGCAAAGTGGTAATAATTCCCCTAGAGTTTATGACCTATTATATAGACATAAATCAAACACTTGAACTCCATTTTTTCCTTACACACATCTTATCAAAGCAGTTTTTTGACACATATCCACATATCCACACATCCACTTTTCCTAATGAATCTTATGTGTATGTCTAATGGTGGCATGTGGAAGGATAAATATGGCTATTGAAAACTTTACCATTATCTTGACAACTAATTATGGTTATATGATTATCTTATTGTAATGAACCTAAGTTCATTCGATAGATATTAGTGAAGTTGAAATAGGAAGCATGGATTGTGCTTTATTATATATATTTTACATTTAAAAATATGGGTCTAATTTTTGTGATATTGAAAGTCAATTAAATTTCTTCAATAGTATATCCAAGGTGTAGGGATATATTAGTGGTAAGAGTAGTGTAGGATAAAAATGAGAATGTATAAAGAGGGGAAGGTCTAGAAAGGTAATGACATGGTAACATGGAAGGAGAAGTTACACTATAAGGTTATATTTTCATAGGATAAGGAGGAATGGTATGAAGAACATATTTGTATAGGATAGTGCTAGTAGTAACAATGGTGTGAACATATATAAAAGGATGGGAGATAAGAAAAATACTAGTGGAGAGAAAGGTGGTAGGACATGGGTGGTGGATCCCATGGAAGTGGTAACTATAGTATGATAGGAGGAATCATTATAAGAGGATGAAGGGTAGATGGATGCATAGAGGGCACAACATTATTAAAATGCATTAGAGTGGTAATATTATAAATAATATTAATTCCCTAAGGATAGCCACCTAATACATTATATAAATTACTAGCCAATGAGTGAGGATATTTAGGGTGGAGAGGTGCATCAATACATAATTATCAATTTAGGAAAATATCTTGTTTACCAACATATTTATCTAAATCATAGTCTCAAGTGATCATTATTTTTAATCTTCTTTAATGTGGCTCTTTATATGGTTGTTATTAGCTATTATATGAAAAAATGATTCAATTGTCATTTTATTTGCTAGTCATATTAGAGTTAAGATGAAAACTCCATAAAACAAGATTTTAAAGGATATTAATTTAACTAGATAAAAGATCAAGGAAAACACTCTCAAACATGCAATATACCCCAATTGCTTAGACAATGCATATTTCCTAATACATTTGTGTGCAACTAAAAACTAATAACATGTAATGAATGGATGTAGGTGATAATAATTAAATAATCCTAATTGAACTAGGGTTGTCCTTTTTATATATTTAAAAAGTTGTAAGAGCATTGTATGAAATTGTAAGATGGGAATTACTTATGAAATTTTATATGACACATAAGAGAATAAAAAAGGGGGGTTACACTAGAATATTGATTAGAATTATGAAAATCATCAAGATCATCTTAAATAATGGGCTTGAATATGTCAAAAATGGAGTGTCGGTTATGAGGAGGATTTGAATTTTTTTGACAAGATGTAAAGCATTTGCTAAATACATCCTATAAACCAAGTCAAGGAATATGATGTTGAAATTTGTGCCAAATTTGGTGCCATTTTTAGGTCATTATTTTGGGTCATGGCTTTGGTTAAACCACACTTTCTTTATGGTTTAAATTTTTTCTATTTATGGGTGCTTGAGATGGAGAAAGCATAATGATTTTGTAGGTATCATCATGCTACTAGAAATTACTCCATATTCACATGTTTATGATACTACTATAAGGGTATGCACATGAATATTTTATTGTAAATGATATAATTATCAAATAATATAATTGGTTCATGTTTTTGGTTGTGGGATTTTTCTTCCAAGAGGATTTTCCCATGTACATAATTATGTTATAAATTTATAATTTATACATTTTTCTTGTAACTAAAATTAAATCTATTTATCCATAGCTTTGATTGTTGAAATGGGAAGGCATATTTCATTTACACAAGACAAAAATGTATGCAAAATGGGGAAGCAAAATACTGTATGTTGAAAACACTTTAAAAACTTTCAAACAAATGCAATTTGAATTCAACAAATTTGAAAAAAATTGCATTTAGGGTTTCAAAATTAAACAAATAGATGCATTTTGAACTCTAAAAAAATTGAATTTTAAATACCTAGTGCTTGATATGCAAACCAGAATGATGAAATTTGGAGGGACAAAGTTATATTTGCTTTTTCCGGAAAGAAATTGGTTGCCGTCACGCTCTCGGTTTGCCGCACGCACCAAGGAAAGTGACTGTAAATTTAGAAAGTGAAAATGACAGTTGAAAATGAGAGAATTTTTGTTTTTTATCATATTTAAGGGGTTCGGTCAAACCTATGTTCAATCGAACCCATTTAAATATGATTTTTTCAATTTAGGTTATATGGGTTCAGTTGAACACATAAAGAGGTTCGGTCGAACCATTTGGTTCGCCCGAACCCATTGAATATGGGGAAAAGGAAAAAAGCGAAATTTCCTCTCATATAAATTGTAAACCACTATTCTAAGCTCACCCTCTTGGACCCTTGCAACTAAATAAAATGCATGTCTTATAAAGGTAAGTTAAAAGGAATTGTAAAATGAATTTTACACTTTTCTTAAACTTCATTAAGCATTTAAGTCTATGATCCTCCTCTCTCCACTTTGAATTAAATATCATTTTAATCAAAAACTAGCTTTTCCTCTTCATTATTAAATAATTATTTTAATTATTCATTGTGTTTTTCTTCTCTCAATTAAACAAATGTTATATCTATTTTAATTATTTATCCTTTCTTTATTCTCCTATTAAATAAATTATTTTAATTATTTAATTATCTCATTATTTGTTCTCACCTTTCTTTTTAAATAAATAAAATTAATATTTTATTTATTTATCCCATGTTGGCCACCTAAATTAAATAATATTTATTATTTAATTTCTCCTATCACCTCTTTTTATATGCCAATCTTATCTTCCACCTCATGTCTTTATCTATCCATCTCTTTCTTCTCTCAATTAACCTCCACCCTTGATTAAATTATTTTCTAATTTAATCTTGTCCCTTGATCATGATCCTTATTCTATCCATTTACTTAACTCTCCTCTATAAAAATAGACCTTTAAAACCTAATTCATTATTCATTCATGATTAATTCAATCACCTTTCATCATTCATCCATATTGTCAAGTCAAACAAGCAAGAATCAAGCATTCAAGAGCAAGATTCTTCATCTATTGTTTCAATAAAACAATCTATCATTATGAAAAGTTTCTAATTGCATTGTTTCATGTTTCATTCTTCATTACTTTATTTCATCATTTTGGTTTAATTACCTAAATGGGGTTTGACCAAGGCAAACCCCCAATCCCTAACAACCAACATTTTTTCTCTCTTCCTTTCTGTGATTGTAGATTTAGGTGCTTGGATGACTTGGACATGATTGAAGAATAGGTTTCAAACTTGTTGAATTTTTGGAAAGGTCAAAATCTACACAAAAAGTCACTTTCAGGCCCGAATTTGGTAGTTTTAGAACCGAACACCTGGAGGAACAAAAAGAGCAGATCAAGAGCTTTCGACTCCCCTTTTAGATTTTTAAAAAATTCAAAGTGTACTAAGTCACCACCAATGGCAACTTAGTCCCACTATACCTATTTTTTAGAAGTTTTTGTAGATTTGGATACCTATTTGACTAAAATGGGCTCCAAAACAGTTTTCCAAGTTTGGGACTAATTCGCCCAAATTGATGTAAGTGTCCTAGTTGGCTTCTGCATCAGTTTTTCTAGGATTCTAGACCTTAATTTTATCCTTCTTCAATTTCTAGGTGCACACCTTTAGTTTCATCAATTTTTGTTATAGTTTACTTGCATTCCTAGATCATTTTGCATATCACATTGTGTTTTCAAACATTCTACATTTCTTTAGTTTTGAATTAATAATCAATATCTTTTATTATTTCATTTCATTTATGACATTACATTTAGGCATATTTCATTCATATTTGCACTATTCTTAAGTGGGGACATTGCAAGTTTTGGCATACCTCTCTCCTTTTAGGTGAAAAACAACCCTAGAAGTGTTAGAGAGTCTTTTGGTGCCAAAATATTTGTCCACATTCTGGTGAACCCACCTTTAGAATAATTTTTTTTATTTTGGAGTTCATCATCATCCTATAATTAGCTTTCATTAAAAGTGCATTGCATTTTGCATTAGTTAAATTGCATTCTAGGGTTTTCAAATTTTGCATTAGTGAAAGTGCATATAGTTTACATTTTTTGCATTTTAAATCATTGAAAAACATTTGAAAACTACATTTTCATTTATCCTTCAGGTCATACAACATCAAAAGCATCAAAACCAATTGAATTTTTTGAAAATTTTGAAAAAAAACCCTAACTGGACTACTTTCCATTCTGGGTGACTTAGTCACAATCAGATTTTTAACTATTACAACATTATAAACCTCATTTTCTATTCTTCTAATCCTGCTAGTATCATATACTATAATTCTGGAAAGTTTCAAGAACATTTTTTTTATGCATCTAGCTCAAAAATGTCAATTTAGGGTAGTCATTTGTCAAATCATTTCAATCTAAAGCATCATTAGATCTGAAAATGCTCACATTTCTGGAATTCTGCATAACATGGATAAAAGTACTTTTCACTTTTGCGAACATAATGTTTCTATTTATAAAACTTTGCATAAGTTTGATAACAGTGCTTTTCATTTTTGGATACACATTGTTTGCATTCTTAAGGTTTTCCATACATTGGATAAAAGTGTTTTGCATCTTTGGATATACATTATTTACATTGTTGAAACATTGCATGAAATGGTTACATGTGCTTTTCATTTTTCTTCAAACAATGTTAGTGCCTTACGTATTTAGACATGTTAAGAAATATTTCATATCCCCTCCCTATGAGAGTGTTTTAGCGATTCAAGAAAATACAACCTTGGACATTCCTAATGATCATATTTGTTCTTCTCCTAATATCTCTCCTATTGGTGACAAATATATTTTGGTAGAAGAAATAATCAATGATAGTTTTGAGAATCCTAGTTGTTTCTCTCCTCTTACCTCTCTTAGTGGACAAGACATTGATGAACAAGGCAACCCAACCATAGGTAATCATGACACTAACATTTGTTCTTCTTATAGTATCTCTCCTAGTTGTGAAGAAGATATGTTGATGTTAGAAAACATAATTAATGAAGGTCACAAGTATCTTATTTTCCCCCCTTCTCCTAGGGAAACCCTTATTGAGAAGAAAATTCAACCATTGGTCATTCCCCTACTTTCAATGAAGTCCTTTTAGAAGAACATACCTTTGAATGTCAAGAAAATTTGGTCTATAGTTCTCCTAACAACTCTCCTCCTAGGGAGAATATCATGGTGCAAGAAAATATGAACATTGACACATATCCTTCAAACACTAAACCTTCTCTAGGTGAAGATAATAAAGTGACATTAGAATCCTCTTCACTAACAAGTCATGCAAATAACGACAAGATTCTTGAGCTTATGATGACACAACTGGGATCTCCTTTACCTAGTGAGCTTCTACTTGTCACCTCCCACTAGTGAATCACACAAAAAACTAAGATAATTTTTGAAATCCATGATGCAATCTAATCATAACAATGTTTTACAACAACTAAGTTGTAACTTAATGACTCAAACATATAGGGGACCGCACATAACTCCCACTCCGTTACCTTTTCCTCAACATAGAGCACCTAGTGTTGAAGGCCTTAAAAATACTCCTGCTAATATATCTATATAGCAACTTATTCAACTATCGCCTATATACAAGTTTCTATTTCAATAAATATTGCAAATCAAGCAGGAGGAGATCCAATCTTACAAAAATTGAATAATGTAACATCCTCCTCTCATCCCATGCAAGTCACCCACTCAAAAATCACATTCCTTAAACATGAATTACCCTCACTTGAGATTTGAAACAAGAATGACCCCTTGATGATAAAGGTGATCATTAATGAAACCTTAGTTAGAAACACTCTCATCAACAATGGAGCAAAAAAAATATTTGTAGCATGGACCTCGTAAACAAACTTGGCATGGAAAAAACACTCCTTCAACTTAATGATGTTCATATTCATGGCTTTGACAATGTTAATAGGAAACCACTAGGGATGATCATATTACCTATTGAGGTCGGACCTGTAGTGTTTCCTACCTCTATCCATATCATGCAAGGACCCCTTCCATACAATCTTCTCCCAGGGATACCATGGATTCATGCTATGAAAGGAGTCCCGTCTACTCTCCACCGTGTAATGAAATTTAAATGCAAAAGAAAGATAAACACAATCGACACAAATGAACGAAGCTATGAATCATATGATCACAACACTTCCAACTCCCCTAATACTTTCATTCCAAGATCAAAACTTGAACCTATACAAGTTGATGCCAACTCTTCACCTACAACAAAACTCTTTAGTGATAATTGGGATTCGTTAGATTCTACACCTCATTTCAATAAAATTTCCAAAATCTCACCCTCATGGTCCAAAGAGTCATATACAAACAATTCATTCTCAGACACAATTTCTAGTAATGATTGGCGTTTCACACCTACCCTTTTAAGGGAAAGTGTGAAATATCACAACCTGAACCAAAACTACCTTGTGTTTTATATGCTCAACTTGGTACTACATTAACTTATGATAGTGATGGGGGCTATCTAACTCCCATCCATCATGGGGAGATGACACATAGCATTAAAAAGGATTTGTGTTCTCATAAAGAAACCAATCCTTATCAAAAGCATAAAATCCCTTCATTTGACTTGGAAGATTGTTATGGTAGCAGATACAATCTCCCTCCTTTACATAAATACAATGAACACATGAAGAAAAATGACATCATACTCTTTCAAGCAAGATCTAGGGGTATCTCCCTTATCTCCATTTTCATTTAATACTTTAAAAAAAAATAGAACACAACATCTCATGGAGTGTGGTGCTCCTCGTGTTCAAGCACCTAATTCCTCTAAATGATACATACTTTCATCATATTCGGCTCACCCTTGTCCTGCACTAAGTGGGGGTATGGGGAGCTTTGTCCTTGTATGTCACTTATCGTTGTCTCTTTTGACTAGTTGTTAACCTTTCATGAACGTATAAGAGCAAACTTGGGATGTGGATAACATGTCTTAAGTTGTCTTGCATGTGAGATACTTCTTCATGATGTAGCTCAATTCAAAAACATGACTTGGCATAGAGCTTTCCAAGTTGGCTCTCATGTCTTCTTTCATTTATCATTGGCTACTTTAAATAAATTGCTCATAGTAATGGTGTAACAACCACTTTAAAGTGGGGCCTACATAGACAACATCCTTTTGCAAATTTCATGGCATGATTTTTCTTTTTTTGTGATGTGTCCTCTTCTTGGTGGTGTCATTGGGTTTGATGTCATCCAAGAGTGTACGATCGACATGGCATGATGCGAATGAGGCATCCCATGGGCAATGATCTGACACTTGACTTGTCCTCTCTTGGAGATATTAGGCACAATGCTCCCTAAGAAGAAGACCTTACACAAACAAAGAAAAATCCCCTTTAACAAAATTTTTACATGACATTCAAAAAAGTCATTTCTTTTGGTACCTTATTAAAGTTATCGGGAGGTATAACTTTGATATGGTTGAATAGGAAGCCCATTTTGAGGCTTGACTTTCCCCATAGCCACTTGTGTGTTTGTGAGTGCATACCAACCATGAGTGTATGTTTCTCACCTTTTGGGCCTTCTCACCTAGTGGACAACCAGAGTTCCATCACTCATAGTGAGTATGCATTTTTTGGACAAAAAACCTAGATCTGATCCATAATGTGTTGGACAAATGGTCAAAGCTTGATCCACCTTTTTATTTTCATTTTTCTCTTCCTTCTAGTTATTGCCATTGTATGATCATGTATCTTGTCTTGTTGTAAATCATTCACCTTGTGCATCCTTGCATGCTTATGTTGGTATGACTTAGAATCTTGGATCCTAGGGGCTTGACTACTACCTTGATCTTTGTCATTCTTTGTCATTCATTGGTAATTGGACCCCTCTTGAATGTCTACTTTAGTGTGATTTTGAAGGAAGTTCATCATCTCACTAAAGTGGGGCTAAATAATGTCACAAAAATGCATCTCTTACTTGATATGGGAATAATTGATGATAAATTGGACTTAATGATGCCTTGATCTAGTGTTGTGAGGTGTTTTAGACATCTTGCACTCTCTTTTTTTTTTTTATGTTTTAAACACTTTTTTATGCATTTTTAGAGGCTCTAGCACCCCATCCAAAATTGTCATCTTGGACCTTGCAAATTGAATAAAATGCATGTCTTTTAAAGTTGTAAAGAATTGTAAATGACTTTCAACTTTTCTAGACTTTTATTAAGCATTTAAGTCTAATGATCCTTTCCCCAAATTTTAAATTAAATATTATTTTAATTCAAAAGTTAGCTTTCTCTCTTCTTCTATAATTAAATAATTATTTTAATTATTTAATTATTCATTACCTTTTCTCTCTATAATTAAATAAATGTTATATTTATTTTATTATTTATCCTTTTCTTTATCTCCCCAATTAAATAATTATTTTTAATTATTTAATTATCTCATTATTTGTTCTCACCTTTCTTTTTAAATAAATAAAATTAATATTTTATTTATTTAGCCTATGTTGGCCACCTAAAATAAATAATCTTTATTGTTTAATTTCTCCTACCACCTCTTTTTTTGTGCCAATCTTATCTTCCGCCTCAAGTCTTTATCTATCCATGTCTTTCTTCTCTCAATTAACCTCCACCCTTGATTAAATTATTTTCTAATTTAATCTTGGCCCTTGATCATGATCCTTATGCTAGCCATTTACTTAACTCTCCTCTATAAAAAGAGACCTTTAAACACTAATTCATTATTCATTCATGATTAATTCAATCACCATTCATCATTCATCCATATTGTCAAATCAAACAAGCAAGAATCAAGCATTCAAGATAGCATTCAAGCTCACTTCTAAGGTATTCAAGAGCATGATTCTTCATCCATTGCTGCAACAACTCAAAATATATAATTATGGAAAGTTTCTAATTGCATTGTTTCATGTTTCATGATTCATTACTTTATTTCATCACTTTGGTTTAATTACCTAAACGAGGTTTGACCAAGGCAAACCCCTAATCCCTAACAATCAACATTTTCTCTCTTCCTTTGTGTGATTGCATATTTAGGTGCTTGGACGACTTGGAAATGATTTAAGAATAGGTTTCAAACTTTTTGAAGTTAGCTTCTTTTTGGAAAGGTCAAAATCTACACAAAAAGTCACTTTCAGGCCTGAATTTGGTAGTTTCAAAACTAGACACCTGGAGGAACAAAAAGAGCAGATTGAGAGCTTCTGACTCCACTTTTAGATTTTTAGAAAATCCAAAGTGTACTAAGTCACCACCAATGGTGACTTAGTCCCACTATACCTATTTTTAGAAGTTTCTATAGATTTGGATACCCATTTGGCTGAAACATGCTCTGGAACAGTTTTCCAAATCTGGGACTAAGTCACTCAGATTGGTGTAAGTGTCCTAGTTGGCTTCTACATCAGGTTTTCCAGGATTCCAGGCCTTCATTTTATCCTTCTTCAATTTCCAAGTGCACACCTTCAGTTTCATCAGTTTTTGTTATAGTTTACTTGCATTCCTAGATCATTTTGCATATCACATTGTGTTTTCAAAAATTCTACATTTCTTTAGTTTTACATTGATAATCAATATCTTTTATCAGTTTATTGCATTGAGGACATTAAATTTAGGCATATTTCATTCATATTTTCATTAGTCTTAAGTGGGTACATTGCAAATTTTGGCATACCTCTCTCCTTTTAGGTGAAAAACCCTAGAAGTGTTGGCGAGTCTTGTGGTGCCAAAATATTTGTCCACACTAGTATATATATGATTTAATATGGTGATCTAGTTGAATTGATTTTCTATGACTATTTCAATAATTTGATATGAGTTCCTCTTGAAAAATGTACAATGTGAGATTGCATCCCTTTAATTTCTTCTTTTCTCATATTAGTTGATCATGTAAAAAATGAATTAATTATTTTCAAAATATATTTATGTTATTGCAATCTTTTGTTGACATGGAACATGAAAAAATAAAATAAAATTATATTTGGTATATCCAATTCACTAGGTCCTTTCTATTAAAGTTTCATATTTCCATCTTTGGAATGATGTTTCTAGAGTTATGGATATAGCTATTTATGTTATGGTTTTAATTTAAATCTAAGCCAAAACAAGAAGTGTCATGACCAGGTTTGAAGACACATCTACATCCTAGGTTTTTTGGTGTGAATCTACCCATTGGAAGTCTATAGAACTTTGGATATATAGGTTATTTTTTAAACACTAAATCTTATTTATTATTTATGAGAATATTTATTACATCTATTCTCATTGGTTTATTCATTTCTATCATTAAGTGTAATGGGATCCATATCCTCTAATATTGGGTTATCCTTACCAATATTCTTCCTATGAGTGACCGTATTTTTTCCTCTACCTCTTATTGAAGCTCCCACCATGTTGTTACAAAGACAACATAAATCAAAATAAGCTAAAAAAGTTATCGTAACTTATCCCTACTTGAAATTTTTTTTTTAAAGTAAATCTTTAATAATTTTTTGATTTGTACCCTTAGGAATGAATTTGATAAAATAATTTTTTTAAACCTCAACACCACCAGTTGTAGGAGGTGAACAAACCCTAGGAATAGGCATATCACCAAAACCAAGATTAGAAACAAAAATTAATGCACCAAAAGGTGTCATAACAACAATAGAAGTAGATAAACCATTGATAAGGAATATTGTAGCCACAACAAACTGCATACCAACAACATGAGAAATAGAAACATCAAATGAACCCATGATATATGGTGCACAAGAAACATGAATCACACCAACTAAAAATGAAACAGCCATAGCAGATGACCTAGAGATAAACGACACACCAACAATAGACGTAGAGGAATCATGGATGCTTGCAACAATATGTACACATAATTTTGTAGATGTTTGTGATATAATACTATAAGATAATAACTATTCCTGTACCTATTAGTACTAAGTTATTATAGGATTAGTATCTTAATTTAGATGATGGTTTGAAAGATATATTTTGTATTTCATACACTACTTTCATACTTGCTCTAATGTATATCATGGTTTATACATAATCATATATTGTTGAAGTAGTGGGAGTTCTTGATAGGTTTATGTTTAACCTTGGTAAAGAGTATTAGACTTATTTATTTTTTTCTAAAATATTTGAGGGACTTTTTATTATTGTATTTATTATCATGGAAGTAATGACATGAGTAATTTTTTTGGTAAATAAGGATTTGTTAATTTTTATTAGAATGGTGATTTAAATAGAAAAAGTTCCCACAAATAATTATATGGTTACTTTATTTAAAGGAACTATTAGTTGGACGAGTAAGCATCAACCTATAGTTGTGTTGTCTACTATAGAAGAAAAGTACACGGTTCTGGCACATGCTTATATGAGGTAGCATGGTAACAAATATTTTGTTCAGGTATTGGTTTAGATAGTAACCAAGTCAAAGTGTCATCTATTTTGGAAAGAACCTGTTGATGTGGTTGTTATATACACAACATGCAAATAAATCCTTGTTAATCAAATAAGAGAACCTATCTTTCTTGAAAGAATCACCAAAGTTTCCAAATCTTAGTTATACCAAGGCTCAAGAATGTCTTGGGTCTTGATGCACTAGGTTCACTCAGGGTTTGTTCTATAATTGATATTGAACATAAGGTGCTTGCTAATTTAAATCTTTGAACTCTCAATAAATTAAGTAATATAAATATTTAACAAATATGAAATGCATTACATTTCACTTCTAATACTCTAGATCATTCAAAAAAGAAAAGAGAAAACTATAAAGAAAGCTTGGATTTGAGAAGAAAAGGGCCTAAGAAATTAATGGCTTCTAGTTAGTATCAATGCATTCACAAACCAATAACTAAACCAAAGCATTAACTATTCTATATTTCACCAAATTTCTTTGAAACTACATACAAAATAGTGTAAAATTTTGAATAAAAACCATTCACCATCGAAATAGTATCAAAATGTACCCAAATCTAGTGTAGAAAATTGAATCTTCTGATAGGAGGAAACAATATTCAATTATGCAAGATTTATGATTTCAAATAACCTTCAAATTTCTTTGATATTTGAAACTTCTACTATAAACACAAGTTTTTATGCTGGAATTGAATAGAAAACATGAAATAAATGTAAAATTGGTGGTATGCCAATTCTAAGTCTAATGAGTTCAACAAATTATGATCCTCAAAAAAGAGTGACTCCCTACCTTTTATAGAATACAAGGAAATAGTCAAATATAGAAGCACATATCTCGATAAGAATGAGCCAATCTAAATATAATATGTGGTACAAAGAGAATAGCTAGCATGCCAACAAATATTTTTTGCATTCCTTGGAGTTATGGCCAGAGTTGACCCTTTGACTTCTAAAAATGACCTGTCAATGTAGGAAATCATGAGTAAAATAAAATTGGGTCCTTTTAGTCATCAAGACTTGAAAGAATAAAATTTCAAACTCTTCTTATAAAATTCTCAATTTTGGCAATGGGTTTTTCTTCCAGGAAAGATTCTTGAGAGTGGAGATCAGGAAATTTTTTTAGTTCCACCATCTTCAAAATCTTGGATCATATTTCATTTGGTTTCTCACTTTCTTCCTTTAGACACTCATTTAGCTCAATCATATAGGGTTTTGTTTTGATTGTCAGAATAATTTTACCATTTTTTCTTTTCAATACTTCCCACTGATACTAACTTTCATAAATTGTAGCTTTCCCTCATTAACCATCATCTCTATGTATCTTGCATCACTTTACAATACTCATCAAGTAAATATTTAACTAATTTATTCACAAAATTAAACCATTATTAAATCTTGCATTAATCAAATTGAACCTTTCACAAAGCATGTTTACAAGAATAGCAATAATTTGCTTTAATTTTTTGGTTTTCTAGATTTGCGGGTTTAGAAGTTTTTGGGTTTTTTGGATATGTGGTTTTAGAATATTTTAGGTTTGGAAATTTGCAACTTAATACCGGATCTTTCTTTTGGAAAAATATTTCTTAGATCCCTGCTTACCTCTCTTTGGATGATACTTCACTTGAGGCTGGCACTCTACTTACTTTGTACTAACTTAGCAGTCACTTTGACTCATTCACTTCACACATTTAATGTTACTACCAACTACACTCTACCAAATTTTCTACCCATCTAAGCAAATCCATTAGGTACTTTGTGACACCTTATTCTTAAGCAAACTTCTCCACCGGGATTCTATGTAATTAACTTCTCTGAGACAGTGACTTGGGCCATATTTTACCCAATACTCGTATCACATATACTCTCAAATTTTTACCTTGTGTGGGATGTATTTATGGATTTACACTTAACATGACCAATTGGAAATTTTGAAAACTTAGGGTCCCCATGTTACTAGAATTATCTTGGGGCATGTTGTGTGACCACACAACAACTAGCAACCAACAAAATAAACCTGAAAAATAAAATGAATTGACCATATGTTAAACCAAAACTTATAATTATTTTCCTAGGATAACTCACCTAACTTATTCTATCTTTTAGTATAAGAATTACAAAAATCCTAATAGAATATGAGCGTGTTCTTTGATTGTTTTCCCTTCGAGCTAAAGATCAATAAGGGGAGCTAAGACATCTATACCAAAATACATAGTTTATTTTAACCCTTTAAGACAACCTTGGATATTTCCTTGCTACCAGTCAAGCGTCCATAGCCCCAATAAGGTTATCTCTATGATTCCCTCCAAACATAAATCTACTACTGGTCATGCATCTATAGCCTTGGTAGAGATATTTGGGTCACCCAAAGAGTTGATTTCTCTTTTGATGTAAATATTTGTAAGCTCTTTTGCTTAATTTGTTGGCATTGAAGCCTACCATTAGGTTGGGAATCATAGTGATAACAAGGAAAAAAATTAGATTTTTCGCATGGTATAGATATCTATTGCATTTCTCTATTAAATCCCAAAGATATGTTTAATTTTATCATTGAAACATGTAATTCATTTTGAAATTTCACAAGACCTATACTATCCTCTAGAATAAGTTTGATAAGATATCTTGGAAAAATAATTATCTTACAATTTAACACACAAACAAATGCTTGCTATTTAAATAAGAATTAATTTAACTCTTTTGCCACCTCACTAGATATTTACCTTTTGCACTAACTAAAGACCAGATATTTTCAAAAGGGGTTAAGATTGTAAAATGGTGGCTTTCTTCTTTCATACAATGGCTTTTCAAACCATTAATTCTCACTCATACATAAGTCGGTTGTTAAATTTCCAACTTTCACTCTATGCCTTTTAATTACTTCACACCCTCACCGCTCTACGCATTTATTTGATGAGCTCAAATCTCACAAGGAAAACCTTATTCTCTTAGCTCATTAATTGTAAGTGACTCAGGGACACGCACATGGCTCAAATTTGGAGGCCATCCCCTTGCAATCAAGAACTAGAAGATTATGGTACAAATTTTGAGAGAAAACTCATAATTTGGCACGCACAATGTTGTTTGACTCTACATGTAAATTTCACTTGAATTTGTGAATGAACCTTAATTAGTTAATTCTCACAATATTGATAAATGAGGCCTTTGGAATCTTATGATTATGTAGTGATATTTTACAAAATTTTCCATTTAATATGTTAGTGCCATTTTCATGCCAATTGGCATGACTCCATGTTTGTTGTTCTCCTAAAACTCTCCTCCTAGGGAGAATATCATGGCATTGGATTATGACAAACAAGTGGTTCTTGATTGTCCTTATATAGAGATACATCACAACAAGTCTACTGAGGATATGAATGCACAAGTGTCCATTCAATCCCCTTTGATCAATGAACCTCATACATATCCCATAGGACATCTTAACAACCCTTCCATCCTTTACCCACCTTCATCTAGTCACACTCCTCAATCATCCCTCCTACCTAATGGCTTTGAACATCCTTCTCACAACATTCTAATTTCACTTTGTTAGATTGTATATACCCTCCTACAATGAAGGGTACAACATCTCGCAATCTAGAGAGTCTTGCATAAGTATGACACACACTACTCTACAAGATGGATCTTTCATGCTCACTATAACACAACCTTCTCCCCTTGATCAAGAAGGTATTTTGTCTAGCCTTCTCCAAAATAATTTGATAACTCTCCCTCCTAGAACACACAAGAAATGTTATGACAAAAAATATTTTTGTGCCTATCATAGAGTTCATGGTCATTCCACTAATGAATGTATTGCTTTGAGTCATAAAATACAACACTTTTAGGAGTTTGGTATGCTTCCCTATGTGGGGGTATCTAATTCCTCTAATTGTATTAATTTTCACTCTAGCATGTCTCTCATTACTTTTTTGGCCCACTTTGTCCTACACTAAGTGGGGGAAAGGGGTTTAATAGCCTTGATATGTCACTTGTGATTGCCTCCTTTGGCTAGTCATTAACTTTTCATGTATACATACAAGCAAGCTTGAGATGTGGACGACATGCCTTACGTTGGCTCGTGTATGACATACTTCTCTCTTTTATGACGTAGCTTATCAGAAACATATGACTTGGCATAGGGATTTTTGTGTAAGCTCTCATGTCTTATTTTCTTTTCTACTTTAAAGCAATTGCTCGTAGTACAGGTGCTTGCAACTGCTTTAAAGTGGGGGAATACATCACCACTCACATTTCATTGTGTGATTTTCTTGCGATGTTCTCTCTTGGATGCATTAGGTAAAATGTTGTTAAGGATGAGACCTTGCACTTGCCCTCTCTTAGAAACAAGATGAGATCATTTGCACTTATCCTCTCTTGGAGACATTGAACATGATGTTCCCTAAGGTGAGACATTGCATGAAC
>VDFB02116424.1:0-115073 GCA_007258455.2 Sequoia sempervirens | reverse complement strand
GACCTGAGAGAGGGAGAGGGGACCTAGGAGGGAGAGACCTAAGAGAGAGAAAGAAAGAAAGATAGAGGGAGTGAGAGATATACCTAAGAGAGAGAGGGGGTGGGAGGGATAGGAGGGATAGACCTGAGAGAGAGGGGTTTGGACCTAAACCCTAAGCCCTAAACCCTAAACCATAAATCCTAAACCAAAGAGAGAGAGATGGGGGAGGGAGAGAGTGTGTGAGAGAAACACAAAGGGAAGGAGGAAGGTTGGGAGATTAAAAGAGAGGGAGAGAGGGAGGGAGAGTGAGAGGGAATGAGGGAGAGATAGGTAGAGATGGAGAAAGGTAGAGAGAAGTATATAGGGAAGGAGAGATAGAGAGGGGCAAGGAGAGAGGGAGAGAGATAGAGAGAAATAGAGAGGGGATGAGAGAGGGATGGAGGGAGAGAGAAGTTTGATAAAGAGAATGAGACAGAGAGGAGGGAAGAAGGAAGGTGGAGAGATTAAGAGAGAAAGGAGGGAGGGTGAGAGATAGGCAGACATGGATAGGTTAGATAGAGAGAAGTAGAGAGGGAAGATGGTTGTGATGAAGGAAGAGAGAGAGAGGTAAAGAGGGATAGGTTAGATAGAGTGAAGTAGGGAGGGAAGGTGGGTGGGAGAAAGGAAGAAAGAGAGGGGGGAGATAGAGAAAATTAGAGAGGGAAGGAGGAAATGAGGGAGGGATAGAGGGGGAGAGAGAGGTTAGATAGATAGAAGTATAAAGGGAAGGAGAGAGTGTGAGAGAGAGGTCTAGAGCATAAGGGATAAAAAATGAGTGAGATAGAGAGAGAAAGATGATACAACTTGCTGAATACTAAAATTGGACCTCCTGATTACTGAAATTTGACTAAGTCTAAAAATTTTGAGATCTTCCAAAAACTAGAATTTTCATTATAACTCCTAGAAATCTAAAACCACTCTCAAACATCTTGAAACTATATACATGAAATATAACTTAAATTATAAGAAATTTAATGTCCATATGTAAATGTCAACTTATAACGTAAATGTTTATTTCATGTATATAGTTTCCTTGAAAGATAAGAAGAAGAAAGAGACAAGAAAAAGACAAGAAAAAAATTCAATGTAGACCAAAACGTGAGCATATTATAACACACTCGTGTTTTGGAAATATTTTTTTGATTTAAAAAAATGCACATTTTTTGAACTCAAAATGTGTGTGCTTTTTTAAATTTAAATCATAAAGCGAGCATGCTATAATGCACTCGCCTTATGGCTTGGTAATGACTGATCCTAGGCTTGGTCATTACCAAGCCATAATGTGAGCACGTTTTACTATAACATGCTCGTGTTTTCACTATTTTAGGATGAAAAAGTAAACTAGCCACAAATTGGCTATCCATCTTCATGCACCCGCCCTCACTTTATATTAATATAAATAGTTTAGGCTTTTCACCTTTTTTCAAAAAAAATATTAACTTGGGCACTTCTTTTTCATCTTCTTCTTTTCTTACATCTTCCTTCTCTTCTTCTTGTCCTACTACAAATTCTACTATCCTTCATGTTCGTTTATTTCCTCTCCTTATTTACTAGTTGTGTTACAAAAAAAAGTATCTCTTACTTGATATGGGAATAATTGATGATAAATTGGACTTAATGATACCTTGATCTAGTGTTGTGAGGTGTTTTACACGTCCACATTAGGTCTTGGACCCTTGCAAATTGAATAAAATGCATGTCTTGTAAAGGTGTTGTAAAGAATTGTAAATGACTTTCACACTTTTCTAAACTTTTACTAAGCATTTAAGTCTAATGATCCTCCCCCCCCCCAATTTTGAATTAAATATTATTTTAATTCAAAAACTAGCTTTTCCCTCTTCTTCTATAATTAAATAGTTATTTTAATTATTTAATTATTCATTATCCTTTTCTCTCTATAATTAAATAATTATTTTTAATTATCTCATTATTTGTTCTCACCTTTCTTTTAAAAAAAATAAAATTAATATTATTTATTTATCCTATGTTGGCCACCTAAATTAAATAACCTTTATTATTTAATTTCTCCTATCACCTATTTTTCTATGCCAATCTTATCTTCCACCTCATGTCTTTATATATCCATCTCTTTCTTCTCTCAATTAACCTCCACCCTTGATTAAATTATTTTCTAATTTAATCTTGGCCCTTGATCATGATCCTTATTCTTCCATTTACTTAACTCTCCTCTATAAAAAGAGACCTTTAAACCCTAATTTATTATTCATTCATGATTAATTCAATCACCATTCATCATTCATCCATATTGTCAAGTCAAACAAGCAAGAATCAAGCATTCAAGAGCAAGATTCTTCATCCATTGTTGCAGCAACTCAAAATCTATCATTATGAAAAGTTTATAATTGCATTGTTTCATTTTTCATTCTTCATTACTTTATTTCATCATTTTGGTTTAATTACCTAAATGGGGTTTGGCCAAGGCAAACCCCCAATCCTTAACAATCAACATTTTCTCTCTCTTCCTTTGTGTGATTGCATATTTAGGTGCTTGGATGACTTGGACATGATTTAAGAATAGGTTTCAAACTTTTTGAAATCATATCCTTTTTGGCAAGGTCAACATCTACACAAAAAGTCACTTTCAAGCACAAATTTGGTAGTTTTAGAACCGAACACCTGGAGGAACAAAAAGAGCAAATCAAGAGCTTTCGACTCCACTTTCAAATTTTAAAAAAATATAAAGTGTACTAACTCACCACCAATGCTAACTTAGTCCCACTATACCTATTTTTTAGAATTTTATGTAGATTTGGATACCTATTTTGCTAAAACGAGCTCCAAAATAGTTTTCCAAGTCTAGGACTAAGTTGCCCAAATTGGTGTAAGTGTCCCAATTGGCTTCTGCATCAGGTTTTCTAGGATTCTAAACCTTAATTTTATCCTTCTTCAATTTCTATGTGTACACCTTCAGTTTCATCAATTTTTGTTACAATTTACTTGCATTCCTAGATCATTTTGCATATCACATTGTGTTTTCAAAAATTCTACATTTCTTTAGTTTTGCATTAATAATCAATATCTTTTATTAGTTTATTTTATTTAGTACATTAAATTTATGCATATTTCATTCATATTTTCATTAGCATTAAGTGGGGACATTGCAAGTTTTGGCATACCTCTCTCCTTTTAGGTGAAAAACAACCCTAGAAGTGTTAAGAGAGTCTTGTGGTGCCAAAATATTTGTCCAAAATTTGGTGAATCCACCTTTAGAATACTTTATTTTTTGATTTTGGGGTTCATCATCATCCTAGAATTAGCGTGCATTAATAGTGCATTGCATTTTGCAATTAGATAAATTGCATTCTAGGGTTTTCAAATTTTGCATTAGTGAAAGTGCATATAGCTTGAATTTTTGCATTTTAAATCATTGAAAAACATCTGAAAACTAAATTTTCATTTATCCTTCAGGTCATACAAGATCAAAATCATCAAAACCAATTGAATTTTTTTGAAAATTTTGAAAAAAAACCCTAACTAGGACTACTTCTCCATTCTGGGCGACTTAGTCACAGTCTAGATTTTTAACTATCTATTACAATGTCAAAAACCTCATTTTTATGCTTCATAATCCTCCTTGTACCATATACTATAATTCTGGAAAGTTTCAAGAACATTTGTTTTATGCATCTAGCTCAAAAATGTCAATTTAGGGTAGTCATTTGTCAAATCATTTCAATCTAAAGCATCATTAGATCTGAAAATGCTCACATTTCTGGAATTTTGCATAACATGGATAAAAGTACTTTTCACTTTTGCGAACATAATGTTTCTATTTATAAAACTTTGCATAAGTTTGATAAAAGTGCTTTTCATTTTTGGATACACATTGTTTGCATTCTTAAGGTTTTCCATACATTGGATAAAAGTGTTTTGCATCTTTGGATATACATTATTTACATTGTCGAAACATTGCATGAAATGGTTACATGTTCTTTTCATTTTTCTTCAAACAATGTTAGTGCCTTACGTATTTAGACATGTTAAGAAATATTTCCTATCCCCTCCCTATGAGAGTGTTTTAGTGATTCAAGAAAATACAACCTTGGACATTCCTAATGATCATATTTGTTCTTCTCCTAATATCTCTCCTATTGGTGACAAATATATTTTGGTAGAAGAAATAATCAATGATAGTTTTGAGAATCCTAGTTGTTTCTCTCCTCTTACCTCTCTTAGTGGACAAGACATTGATGAACAAGGCAACCCAACCATAGGTAATCATGACAATAACATTTGTTCTTCTCATAGTATCTCTCCTAGTTGTGAAGAAGATATGTTGATGTTAGAAAACACAATTGATGAAGGTCACAAGTATATTATTTTCCCCCCTTCTCCTAGGGAAACCCTTATTGAGAAGAAAATTCAACCATTGGTCATTCCCCTACTTTCAATGAAGTCCTTTTAGAAGAACATACCTTTGAATGTCAAGAAAATTTGGTCTATAGTTCTCCTAACAACTCTCCTCCTAGGGAGAATATCATGGTGCAAGAAAATATGAACATTGACACATATCCTTCAAACACTAAACCTTCTCTAGGTGAAGATAATAAAGTGACATTAGAATCCTCTTCACTAACAAGTCATGCAAATAACGACAAGATTCTTGAGCTTATGATGACACAACTGGGATCTCCTTTACCTAGTGAGCTTCTACTTGTCACCTCCCACTAGTGAATCACACAAAAAACTAAGATAATTTTTGAAATCCATGATGCAATCTAATCATAACAATGTTTTACAACAACTAAGTTGTAACTTAATGACTCAAACATATAGGGGACCGCACATAACTCCCACTCCGTTACCTTTTCCTCAACATAGAGCACCTAGTGTTGAAGGCCTTAAAAATACTCCTGCTAATATATCTATATAGCAACTTATTCAACTATCGCCTATATACAAGTTTCTATTTCAATAAATATTGCAAATCAAGCAGGAGGAGATCCAATCTTACAAAAATTGAATAATGTAACATCCTCCTCTCATCCCATGCAAGTCACCCACTCAAAAATCACATTCCTTAAACATGAATTACCCTCACTTGAGATTTGAAACAAGAATGACCCCTTGATGATAAAGGTGATCATTAATGAAACCTTAGTTAGAAACACTCTCATCAACAATGGAGCAAAAAAAATATTTGTAGCATGGACCTCGTAAACAAACTTGGCATGGAAAAAACACTCCTTCAACTTAATGATGTTCATATTCATGGCTTTGACAATGTTAATAGGAAACCACTAGGGATGATCATATTACCTATTGAGGTCGGACCTGTAGTGTTTCCTACCTCTATCCATATCATGCAAGGACCCCTTCCATACAATCTTCTCCCAGGGATACCATGGATTCATGCTATGAAAGGAGTCCCGTCTACTCTCCACCGTGTAATGAAATTTAAATGCAAAAGAAAGATAAACACAATCGACACAAATGAACGAAGCTATGAATCATATGATCACAACACTTCCAACTCCCCTAATACTTTCATTCCAAGATCAAAACTTGAACCTATACAAGTTGATGCCAACTCTTCACCTACAACAAAACTCTTTAGTGATAATTGGGATTCGTTAGATTCTACACCTCATTTCAATAAAATTTCCAAAATCTCACCCTCATGGTCCAAAGAGTCATATACAAACAATTCATTCTCAGACACAATTTCTAGTAATGATTGGGGTTTCACACCTACCTTTTTAAGGGAAAGTGTGAAATATCACAACCTGAACCAAAACTACCTTGTGTTTTATATGCTCAACTTGGTACTACATTAACTTATGATAGTGATGGGGGCTATCTAACTCCCATCCATCATGGGGAGATGACACATAGCAATAAAAAGGATTTGTGTTCTCATAAAGAAACCAATCCTTATCAAAAGCATAAAATCCCTTCATTTGACTTGGAAGATTGTTATGGTAGCAGATACAATCTCCCTCCTTTACATAAATACAATGAACACATGAAGAAAAATGACATATCATACTCTTTCAAGGAAGATCTAGGGGTATCTCCCTTATCTCCATTTTCATTTAATACTTTAAAAAACAATACAACACAACATCTCATGGAGTGTGGTGCTCCTCGTGTTCAAGCACCTAATTCCTCTAAATGATACATACTTTCATCATATTCAGCTCACCCTTGTCCTGCACTAAGTGGGGGTATGGGGAGCTTTCTCCTCGTATGTCACTTATCAATGTCTCTTTTGACTAGTTGTTAACCTTTCATGAACGTATAAGAGCAAACTTGGGATGTGGATAACATGTCTTAAGTTGTCTTGCATGTGAGATACTTCTTCATGATGTAGCTCAATTCAAAAACATGACTTGGCATAGAGCTTTCCAAGTTGGCTTTCATGTCTTCTTTAATTTATTATTGGATACTTTAAATAAATTTCTCATATTAATGGTGTAGCAACTGCTTTAAAGTGGAGGCCTACATAGACGACATCCTTTTTCAAATTTTATGGCATGATTTTTCTTGTTTTCTTGTGATTTTTCCTCTTTTTGGTGGTTTCATTAGGTTTGATGTCGTCCAAGAGTGTACGATATTCTAACATGGCATGATGTAAATGAGGCATCCATGGGTAATGATCTAACACCTTGAATTGTCCTCTCTTGGAGATATTAGGCACAATGCTCCCTAAGAAGAAGACTTACACAAACAAAGAAAAATCCCCTTTAACAAAATTTTTACATGAAATTTAAAATTCATTTCTTTTTTGGTTCCTTATTAAAGTTATCAGGAGGTATAACTTTGATAAGGTTGAACGGGAAGCCCATTTCGAGGCATGACTTTCCCCATAGCCATCTACATGTGTGTGAGTGCATACCATCCATGAGTGTCTGTTTCTCACCTTTTGGTCCTTCTCACCTAGCGGATAGCCAAGAGTTCCATTGCCTCAGAGTGAGCATGCATCTCTACACAAACAACCTAGATCTGATCCACAATGTGTTGGAAAAACAGTCGAAGCTTGATCCACCTTTTTATTTTTTATTTTCTCTTTCTTCTAGTTCTTGCCATTGTATGATCATGTATCTTGTCTTGTTGTAAATCATTCACCTTGTGTGTGTCCTTTTGTGCTTATGTTGGTATGACTTAGGATCTTGGATCCTAGGGGCTTGACTAATACCTTGATCTTTGTCATTCTTTTTCATTCACATTGGTACGATTGGACCCCTCTTGAATGTATACTTTAGTGTGATTTTGAAGCAAGTTCACCATATCACTAAAGTGGGGGCTAAATGTGTCACAAAAAATGTATCTCTTGCTTGATATGGGAATAATTGATGATAAATTGGACTTTAATAATGCCTTGATCTAGTGTTGTGAGGTGTTTTACACATCTACACTCTCTTTTTTTTTTTTAATGTTTTAAACACTTTTTTATGCATTTTTAGAGGCTCTAGCACCCCATCCAAAATTGTCCTCTTGGAACCTTGCAAATTGAATAAAATGCATGTCTTTTAAAGGTGTAACGCCCCGCCGCACAACACTAGAGAAAGTTGCAATTTACTAAACAAACGAACTATATATATATATATATATATATATATTTATAAGAACAATTAACATACAAGTTCACTTAGCCATTGCCAACCATTTCCCTAAGGCTACGAGACTATGTTACTTAAACCAAACGTAGAACATGAATTAAAACCATATCATATAATTACTTAACAATTAAAGTTCACATACATTCCATTCATAATAAATTTACATCCAAGAATATGAAGTGCTACATGATTCCAAACAATATAGCTTACAACATGTTTACAATAAGATTACAATACTCATTTCCTAAATGAGGTAAATCCAACAAATATGATAACATATTACAAATTCTACCTCGATAACAAATGAGGGGTAATAAAATACAATAAGTACTGAGAGAACAAGGCATAAGAAGAAACTGATTCCTGCGAGCTCTCCATCTGGAAATCTCAACCACACGAACAAGAAGAAGAACCAACAGATTAAGATGCACGCCACCTGACCATGTGGAATCCAAAAGGTCCCACTCCCTCCGTGCTAGGAGATAGTAACAAGGAATTCCTACACAAGACCATCTACCACTAGACATAGGCTAAAACATAACTGAATAGAAACAACTACAATCACAAGGTCACTTAACATCCACAATCACAATGACACTTAACATCCACAATCACAATGACACTTAACCACTACAGACAAAATATCACTTAACCACTACAATCATGTCACTTAACATGAGGTTACAATGCTTCCAGAGAACAAAGATCATATACATCGCACAATAACTGATTAACTGTCGACATAGGAAGAGTTTCATGCATAAATTGTCATGAGTTACCCTGGCTCAACCTTCCTAGGCTACCAGACCCCCATCTTAGGTTACCCTGGCTTGCCTCTACCGATCGCCGGACCCTCATGCAAAACTATGCGTCCCATCTCATCTCGAGCCTTATCATTCACTTGAGCCTTATCATTCACTTGCTTCACGAGAGAGACATTCTTTATCTTTATTAGTGTGAAAGATCCCCATTAATTCTTTTAGATTATCACTTAGTTAAACTCTAGGTGAGTTACCCTGGCACCCTTTTGTGTGCCGGACCCCCACAAAGAGCCACTCTCCTATCGACAACACACAAGGTACAATACCACAATAGGTAACTAGACAACATAACCTCTCCAATCCAAGGAGGAAACAAAACAAGGAAACTCACTCTAAAGACTGGAGGAAACCAAATATGAAAACACACTCCTTCCAAAGGAGGTACAAATCTCATTACCCTCTCCTATTTCCCAGGAGGCACAAATCCCCGTTCGTGGAAACCGGGTACAACATAATAGTACAACTCTACACCATTCCCAAGGTGATTCACAAATTGAACCTCTACACAAAACATCCCACTCTAGAGAACTTCTCTAGAAGACTTGCATAGACCCTTAACCCCATTTTCCCGATATGGAGAATAAAAGAAACATGATAGAAAAGCATTCCAGGCAACTCAATATCTAATGTTAGGGTTTCCTAAACCCAGTCAAACACAGTTTTCAATCTTGCATTTACTCAATCAAATACACCAAATTCATTTCCCAACATTGAAGTATTTACAACCCAATCATTTACTCTAAATTTCACAATTAACTTCCCTAATCAAAGCGTTCCAATAAATAAAGTCATCTGAATAAAATAATCAACCCTTACTCTACTTTTAACAGTTGTATTCATAATCGAGGTATTATAATAAACAAATTCATCCAGTTAAATAAATCATTCACATATCTCTAAGTTTTACAATCATGTTCCATAATCCAACATTTAAATAAATAACGTCATCGGATTAAGATTAAAACAATCTTTTATTCTAAGGTTCACAATTAGATTCATATTCAAAGCATCTTACTAAATGCATAATCAACTATTTTAATAATTAAACATTTAATTAAATTACTTGATCTATATTTCCACATAGTATCAATAACTTAATCAAAATCAATATTTTCAATAAAACCTTCGATCATATGTCCATTGCATTTCCTCTTTATCAATGCAATATTCATTTAAATATGTCAAGTGAAATATCATTATTATTTTTATATACTCAAATTCTATTTTGATATCAATCAATGAATTTAAATTCCAATTTCTCAAATCATTTAATATATATACTCATTTAATATATATATATATAAATTAAAAAACACATCTATCAAAAAAAATCCTAATTTTTAAATTATATTATAAAAATCAACAAACAATATATATAATATATATTTATATACATTAATATATATATTAAATAATATATAATATATATATTAATATATATAATACATATTATATATAAAAAAAAACGCATAAAAAAAAAATTAAATTTTAAATTAAAATTTGTTTTAAATCAAGCAGTACCGGTGGTACTGCGTACCTCCCAATCGGAGGCCGCAGTCCCCACTAGACTGCGTAAAGCAGTCTGCGACTGCTATGCGCAGTCTGTGTGGACTGCGCACAGCCACCAAGTGGGGGGGAGTCAGGGGTGGTACGACCACTGCCGGCCATTCCCTCCCCCCCACAAAAGAACTTTATATTATTTTTAAAAAAAATTATTTTCTATTTTATTATTAAATATTATTTTTTTTATTTTATATATATATTTTTTTAAAATGAATTTCTAAAATACAATACATATATTTTGAAGGCTTTCCAATCACGGAAAACAAGAAACGTAGAGAATATTCACTCATCTATTTAATTTAATTTATATTAAAATCTTTCAAAAGAAAGAACAAGAATTTCAATAAGAAGGTAAACAATTATTTGTATATAAACCTGTATATACATATATATTATTTTATTTTATTTTAACAATAAAATATGCAGCACACACAAGAGTACACATGTTTGTAATTAAAATAAGACAAATTATATAGAACTAAAGATATATTTATTAATTTATTCTATATATATATATATATTTGCAAAATTTAGAACATAAGTAATATGTATAATCCAATTTTCATACCAGATATAAAATAAATTGGACAAATAATTCAAACAATAATAAGCATGATTTATATTTTAAAACAATAAATTTCACAATTATATTGACAAACTCTAGAAGAATTTACTATAGTTTTTCCACAAAAGATTCAAGGTTTTCATATGAACAAATTTCAAATCACAAAGCTTCTTTTCATAATTTTTTATTTCAAATCATAGAGCTTCTTTTAATAATTTTTAAAAAAAAAAACATAGCAAACAGATATTGTTCAAAGAACCAGAAATGATAATAAATATTAGAAGAAAACCTGGAGTCCTTCGTCTGGTGAAGAATCTGGCACAATAATCTTCTTTCGAACGTGGAACCCCTCTGTAGCTTCTTTTCCAATTCCTGTCTTTAGCTCACTTCTTAATCTATCTTTTCTTCAACCACAATAATTTTTCCCAGAAAACACAAAACCAAAACTATTTTTCTTTTTTTTTACAGATCCCCACAACAGAGAAAACTTTTGTGTGTGAATAACTCTCTCATAAAAATAATAAATCAAAACAAAGACTCAATAAATCTCTTCCACTTTCTTTTCTCAAAAAGCCTCCCCCTTATTGGTCCTTTTTCCAGCTTTTAAAAGCACAACTTATCTACAATTTTAATTAAAATAATTTATTTAATCAAGATATTATCTACACATGATTTTCTAATTTAATATTAATAAAAAGATAATATTTAATTATCCTCATCAATATTAATTTAATTTAAATTTCTTACACTTTAATTAATTAGATACTTTTTAATTTACAAAATATTTAAATTTAACATTTTTCTAACTCATAATTAAATCAAATAACAATGCAATATTAATTAATTATCTTATCAAATAAGATTAATTAATTAAACACTAACCATAAATTAAATAAATACTCAACAATCAAATTGCACAATGACAAGGACAACACTTCAATCATGACACCACAACTTACAACAGGACGACGGACTTGGGACGAAAAACCTAGCTACTATCTCCCAATCAATTACCGTTGGTAAATGGACACACTCAGACCTGTGAAACTAGGTGGAGTCGATGTCATGTACCTATCAACCTACAACAAAGAGCATGTCGAACGTGCAATATATATATAATATGATCAAACACACTATGAAGAGGAAACCTCGGAATTGTAGGGCGCTCGCAAGCAAGTGATACAATCCCGTCCCCTTCACCAATACAGTATCATTAACTGACGCATCTAATATCATTAAATCAAATATCTTCTACGTTAATCCAAAACACACCATAAAGATAGCATCAGAATAAAATAAAATTACATCAAAATATAACTTTCACATCATTTAACAATTGCAATCAAAAGCAACCAAGTTCTAAAGTCAAAGCATATTCAGACACAATCATCAAATTATAATATAACATATGCATCACTAATCAGTTCACGATCAAATGATCACCAAGTTCCATAGTCACATCATAAGCATAACAAAGCATTACCAAGAAAACACTGTCAATCCAAATATCCAAAATGGAGGGGTGTTACAAAAGGTGTTGTAAAGAATTGTAAATGACTTTCAGACTTTTCTAGACTTTTATTAAGCATTTAAGTCTAATGGTCCTTTCCCCCGACTTTTAAATTAAATATTATTTTAATTCAAAATTTATTTTTTCTCTCTTCTTTTATAATTAAATAATTATTTTAATTATTTAATTATTAATTCTTCTTCTCTCTATAATTAAATAAATGTATATTTATTTAATTATTTATCCTTTATCTCCCCAATTAAATAATTATTTTTAATTATTTAATTATCTCATTATTTTTTCCCACCTTTCTTTTTAAATAAATAAAATTAATATTTTATTTATTTATCTTATGTTGGCCACCTAAATTAAATAATCTTTATTATTTAATTTCTCCTATCACCTCTTTTTTTGTGCCAATCTTATCTTCCACCTCAAGTCTTTATCTATCCATGTCTGTCTTCTCTCAAATAACCTCCACCCTTAATTAAATTATTTTCTAATTTAATATTGGCCCTTGATCATGATCCTTATTCTAGCCATTTACTTAACTCTCTTCTATAAAAAGATACCTTTAAAACCTAATTCATTATTCATTCATGATTAATTCAATCACCATTCATCATTCATCCATATTGTCAAGTCAAATAAGCAAGAATCAAGCATTCAAGATAGCATTCAAGCTCACTTCTAAGGCACTCAAGAGCAATATTCTTCATCCATTGTTATGCAACTCAAAAAATATAATTATGGAAAGTTTCTAATTGCATTGTTTCATGTTTCATTCTTCATTACTTTATTCATCATTTTGGTTTAATTACCTAAACGAGGTTTGACCAAGGCAAACCCTCAATCCCTAACAATCAACATTTTCTCTCTCTTCCTTTGTGTGATTGCATATTTAGGTGCTTGGATGACTTGGACATGATTGAAGAATAGGTTTCAAACTTGTTAAATCCATCTCCTTTTTGGAAAGGTAAAAACATACACAAAAAGTCACTTTCGGGCCCAAATTTGGTAGTTTCTGTATACACCTAAAAATGGTCACATCATATTGTCTGGTAATTAATTAAATATTTTTAATATTTAATTAAAACTCCGAATTTCATCTATGTATAAATGAATTTAAATAATTTATTTATATTGTTCGTTATTTCATTTCAATTAAATACATAAGTTTATTTAATCATCTTTTCGTATTTCTTAATTAATTAAATAAACATTATGGTTTATTTATATTAATTATCATATAATCTTAGTTTGAATATTTTATTCAAATAAAGATTAAAAATATTCTTCTTTTTCTAAATTAAATCTTCTAAATATCATTTTTAATTAAATCTTTCAAATATTTAATTAATTCCTCTAATTCGATTCTAATATCCATTCATAATTAAATATTCCAAAATATTTAATTAATTCTTAAATCATTTCAAATTCTTCAAAAATCTATTCATAATTAAATATTCCAAAATATTTAATTAATTTTTCTAAATATCTCATATTCTTCTAAAGTCATATCATAATTAAATATTTCAAAATATTTAATTAAATCTTCCATAGTTTGTAAAATCAAAAATTAAAATTCATTAAATGAAATTAAATTTATTTATTTATTTATTTAATTTGGGGATTATCTTCAACATCCAGGAAGTAAACAGTCAAAACAGAAAATTTAATTTTCTCTGTTTCTGTGCAGGCTTGTTCCTGTGGGTTGAAGACATGAATCCATCCTTCTCTCCAACTTCTCAACCTCTTCCATCTTCTTGTCAACCTCTCCATCTCTCACCTTTCAATTCTACCAGCCAATCTCACAGCCGTAGATTCTTGCCAGTCAGGATTGTGCCTGCAAAAATCTATAAATATGACTGCCGGGAACTTCAAATGATATAGAAGTTTTAAGCAGGAAAATTATAGTCAAATTACAAGTAGTGTAAGCATTCATAGAATTCACAGTATTTTCATAGCATACAATCATGACATTTTCCATTCACAGCCCTTGTGCATAATCCACAGCCCCTGTTCATATCCGTGAGCATTTTCATATTCATAGCATATAGAATAGAGATTTTCATTTGCATACTCATTCTATAGCAACCATTTGGAGAAGTTGAGCTTACACAATCTGAGAGCAGCAAGCTTCGAACAAATCTCTGGAGATAAAGAAAGACAGAACGTTTCTAAAGAAATTCTCTTTTACATTCAAGTTTTATTTTAATTTTTTTAGTTTAAAGTTCTGTTAATTGTTGTGTTTTTTGTTTTCAATTAGATTACAAATAAAAGCATACACATTTTTGGTGCCCACCATGGGGCATTTGCCCCTATTTCTCATATCTTTTTGCAGTTTCTTTTGACAGGTTACAGACAAAAACAACGGAATAGCACAGAAAATACGTCTTCGAAACTTCAATACTCAGTTCAGCACATTTGAAGATTTTTGCAGCGCCTGTGAGGTCTTTTGCAATGCCCGTGAGGTCTTTTGCAGCACTCGTAAAGATTTTTGCAGTGCCCATCAGGTCTTTTGCAGCACCTGTGATATGTATTGCAGCGGCCGTAAAATGTTTTGCAGCGCTCTTAATTAGTTTTGCAGCGCATTTAAAGATTTTTGCAGCGCCCGTAATATCTGTTATAGCGCATTCCTGCAAGTTGTAATTTGTAATGTTAAAATAGTTTAACTGATTCTGACACAACCGCGAACAGTTAGTAGTTTTAAAGGTAAAAAGAAGCAATCCTAGGGTAGACACCTAACTTAAAATGAAGCAATCCTAGGGTAGACATTCCACACTTTATTTTGGGCTAAAAAGAATTTTCTGTTTATGTGAAGCAACATCTTCACTTAGCTTAGAAAATCTTCATTTGGGGCTTAAAATACATTATTGTTTGCTTTGTTTTTGGTGATAGGCCTATGCTCTCCCCTTAACTGGGTGATCAAAATGCCAAACTCACCTATTTCCTTTTTTTGCAATTCCCTGTTCTATTAGCACCTTTTAGAAGGCCTGCCGTAGTGAGAAAAAGTACTCACCCTACGGGAACGACCTAAGTGGGAACAACTAAAGCCAAGTTTTCCAACCCACTATAATTAAATGCGGATGGTTGATGAAAATCCCATTTGACGATAGTGTGCATTGATAACCATCCCCAAAGCCTTTGTTTTAAAGGTAGGGAGGTCTCTCGAGGGAGTCTATCATTTTCCGCACCGAATGGAAACCCTTACTAAGAACTTAGTGTAGTATCTTATCGAGTCAGTTTCCAAACATTATAATAATCACAGTGCAGGGGAGGGAAGAATCTACCCCCAAGATACTCACCATATAACTGCCAAGGATTGTTTGCTCAGGGGATCCGGTATCCACTTTCGTCACTCTGAGTATGCACCTGGAAAAGACAAAAACAAGGGCGCCCTTTCGGGGGTGACATGGCTGTGTGAGTCGACGCAGTTCTAAGATGTGGGCTGTTGATTACTATGATGACCTACTTGAGAACTAAGAGTGAGTCTGTTTGAAGTGCTTATCATGTGTAAAACCCGTTAAAACACTTTTTGAACAATATTTTGATTATACACTTGATGTTTAGCATAGGACTTAAGACAACCATTTTACAAATTGTTTGATGTGTTTTCAATACACTAATTCAGATAAGATCATCCAAAACACTCATTATCACATTGATTAATTTCATGTTATGAGATTGGAAATCCACAAAGTTTGTAAAAAAATCCATTTTCAAAAGGATTAAAAAGCCAAAGAAATCCCTCAACCACAAGAAATTATTGAAGAAGCAATGATTCTTATATCTAAGCCAAAAAATTTTACTCAAATATAGAACATTTCTTCATAGGTATCATGATTGTGTTAGAGGTCTTTCAGATGATTATGCCATAGAACCTTTGTATTCACAAGCTTACTTTCAAAGAAGAACCCTTTCTCAAAGGCATAACCATAGTCAACGCATTCGTTTCAGTTATATTCCCCAACCCGCAATTGAATATTCTACTCGTCCAAATCAAATTTTGCAATAGAGAACTTAGAATACATTAGGCATCCATCATAAAATCCATTATTTTACAAAGCCATGATCAAAACTTCATAAAGTGCAAAACCATCCTTTTCTTGATCTTTTGCTTACATTCCCACTAACAAGATTTTCATCCTTTCACTTAGGGAACAACACAAGCTAAAGATTAGAAATTTTGTGTAAGTCATAGAATTTTCATTCTATCCTAACTTTCATATATATCACATAAATTGCACTATTTCACTCTTTTGATCAAAAGTGAGTAGAATTTGGAGTAAAACCTATGCCTGTCTTCACGAGATCTCAAAAACAAATGGAAAAAGACGAGGGAGAAACCACTACAAGTAAAATGGGTGACCATAATAAAAAAGAAGAGGAAAGGTTTAATCTTGACGAATTAATAGACGAAAAGCTTCAAGAAGCAGAACAAGATCCCCAATTCCATACTCTTATGGAAAAGATTTTAGAACAAAATAAAGAATGATACTTTCTTTCATTAGCTAATCAAGGAGCTAAGTTACCTCACAATTTTGACATAGAAGGGATTAAACAAAGTCCTGAAATTCCTTCTAATGACTTTAGTGCTCTTAATCAATAGATAAAAGAATTGCAAGGGCAAATAAAAGAGATGCAAGGGGGTACAACAAAGAAGTATGTTTTGGAAGATATATCTCCTTATCCATTCGATAGGAGTCTTCAAATGATCCCATTTCCAAAACATTGTGAGATTCCTAAATATGATAGGTATAATGGAAAAACTGATCCCATTGACCATGCGAGGGATTTCTAAAACATGAGTCTAGAATTTGCCTATGACGATACATACTTGATGCGATTATTTCCACGAAGTCTAGGTGTACAATCCATGGAGTGGCTTTCAAAAATCACTCCACCTATCAAAAATTTTGAGGAGTTAATAAATCAATTTATATCACAATACTCCTACAACATACAACACCAGATAACAATGCTTGATCTTTGTAAAGTGAAACAAAAAGTAGGAGAACCTTTTACTACATTTTTACAAAGGTGGAGAAGGTTATTTGCACGATATTCTCGTCCTATTCCTGAAAAGGAAAAGATGGATATCTTTATCAATAGCCTTGATCAAGAATTAAGCTATAGGCTTAACCTTCATTGTCCTCATAACTTTGAAAAATTGATTGAAAACACAATCACCATTGAAGGGGCCTTGGTTAAAAGGGGAGTGATAAAAATTGATAATCCGAGTACATCAAATCAAAACAACAATGATAAAACAAGGTTTTGGAACAGAAACAAAAATGTTGTCAATGATGGTATAGTGGATGCAAATAATTTACAAACAAGACCATCTGTTTTCAATCTATCAAGTGCTCCATGAAACAATCAACAAGGAAATACAACTCAACAAGGAAACAACAATCAATAAGGACAAACCTCCAAGCAAGAAAACATGACCAATCAAAATACCAATCAAAATCGTGGTAGTTTCAATAATAATCTTGGCAATACCCAAACATCAAATCCATCCAGACCTTCATTCTTTTCAAATCAACAAAATTTTACCGCTTTGGGTCAATCTCTTGAGTCTGCTCTCAAGGAGCTTCTTGATAATAAGGTTATCACCTTACCTCCACAAAGAGATTATGAGCCACGAGTCAAACCACCATCATGGAATGACTCGTATTATTGCAATTATCATCGATGTAAAGGTCATAGAACGAACAATTGTCAAGCTTTGAAAAATCTAGTACAAGATTTAATTGATAATGGTACCATTACAATTGAGGGGCATCATACCAATGACGATCATCAAGCATTCAAAGATCCTTTACCAAACTATCAAAAGGGGGAAACGTCAGATACTAAAGCCAAAAGCATACATAATGTGGAAGACAATATAATCCATCACATCTACACAGATGATCAACGGGTTAATGTTATCAAAATCAAAGGAAAACAAGAATATCAATAGGTTAATGTGACAACAAGAGGTCAAGCAAAAGTTGTTCTAAAAGGAAGTTCATCTAAAACAACTATTTCTCCTCCAAGTCAGTATAATTTGGTTGATCAATTGAGAAAAACATCAGCTCAGATTTCCATCCTTGAACTTCTCAAAATATCCCCCATACACAAGAATATTTTAGAAGAAGCTCTTGTAAATACAACTGTTGATACTGATCTGGATATAAACAGATTTCAAGCCATGGTGGGACATTTGTCTTCCCCCACTTGTCTTTCATTTTCTGATAAAGATGATGCCTCTATGACACATCCACATAATTCTTCACTTTATCTTGAAGTCATGATCCATAAACATCGAATTAGACGTGTCTTAATAGATGGAGGAACCGGTTTGAATATTTGTACCTTAAAGTTAATAAATGCCTTAGGAATATCAGAAAATGAAATTGATCCACGAAGGAAGATAACTATCAAGGCATATGATGATGAAGAAAGAGCTTCTGAAGGATTAATATTGCTACCTATCAGAGTGGGACCTGTTGTGAAGAATACATTTTGTCAGGTTCTAGATCGAGATCTTTCTTATAACATACTTTTGGGTTGTCCATGGATTCATGATATGCAAGCAATACCATCAACATATCATCAATGCATCAAGTTTCCTTATGAAGGACAGGAAATAACTATACAAGCTGATTACAATAGTACCCAAACTTGTTCAAATCTTCGAGTAACTCAAGATGTCTTTGTGCCACAAAATAGGGAAGCTCTTGTTGTTTCTTCTTCTAATCTACAAAGCGAATTGCAAGAATTGACAAAGAATCTTGATACTAAGCTAAAGTTTAAAGACAAAGGGGTAGGTGAATATTCTTTATCTCTTTCTACCTTACCTCCTTCTCCGAGGTCACATGGACAACCAACCTTATCACAACAAAAGATTGCAACAGCTTCTACATCTCAAGCTTCTGTGCCAATCACAAAGTTTGATGGAAAATTCATTAAAGCTAATACCACTGAAGAAGAAGCTGAAGATAGGGACATCCTAAATTGGCTATACAAAGATGAAGATGAATCTCTCTTGCACATTAAGTTGCCTAAAGAACAATATGGTAAGGGGTACGCTATCATGCAGAAGATGGGCTATGAAGGAAATGTTCCTATAGGAAAAAGAAGAGAAGGAATCATGGAACCAATTCAACCTATTTCAAAGCATTCAAGTGATAAAACAGGACTTGGATATGGTAAAGATAAAGAAGAATCTACTTTACAGCAAACACAATCAACTCATGAAGGAGGATCAGTGTCAGATAAACCTCATGAATTAGTTTTCCAATTGCAGAATAGTTCAGATACTGATTCTAATGAATATGAATGGGACACCATTTATAATGATGAATTTTGGAGAGACAAACAAATTGATAACATACACAAGTATGCACCTATTCTTATACAAGGAGAAGGCTAAAGGCCTCCACTTGATTATGTTATACAAAGCAATCATGATTCAAGTGAGGAAGAATCGGATTCTAACGAGATTGACAATCAACAGGAGAATACCATCATAGACCTTGTCTACCATGAGGATGATAACCATATCATGACTTTGACAATTCAAGACCTTACCCAACCTAATGATCCTATGCCTTTAGTTTATCTAGAACTTATTGATTGGGACATTGACGCACCTATCCACATTCCTACATTTAATGATGACGAGGACATTATAAATTTCCTTTGTTCCTCAAATGAAGAAAACAATTGTTTCATTCAAGAATTCCATACTCGTGATTTTGATAAGGAGGGTGTCAAGTCTCTTAGCTGCAAAATAAATGAAATAAAAGATGGATCTATTGGTGAAAATTGAACAAAGGTAGTGATAGATCAAAACAAGAGAAAAATAAAGAGCGAATCTGATAGTGAAAACCTTTCTGAGGCACTGAAGGATGAGAAACTTGACACTCTTCCCAAGTATTATCATGAAAGATCTTCTATTTTGATTGAACCAACAGAATCAATCAACATAAGTACACAAGAGCAGCCAAAAGTTTTGCAACTTGCAGCATCTTTAATAGTTGAAGAAGTCCTGAAATTCATGGAATTCTTGAAGGAAAATCAAATTAACTTTGCTTGGTCCTATGCTGATATGCCAGGGTTAGATCCTAATTTGATAATGCATCATTTGTCTATCAAGGCAGGGGAAAAACCTATGAAGCAAAAGCTTAGAAAAATGCATCCACATGTTGCATTATTGGTCAAAGAAGAATTAAAGAAGCTTTTAGATGTTGGATTCATTCGAACTATTGACTATGCAGAATGGATTTCCAATATTGTACCTGTTTCAAAGCCAGATGGAAGGATCAGAGTTTGTATAGATTTCAGAGATTTAAATAAAGCTTGTCCCAAAGATGACTTTCCTTTGCCCAACATAGATATGATTGTTGACTTAACTGCTGGCCATGCAATGTATTCATTAATGGATGGATTTTCAGGATATAACCAGATAAAAATTGCACCAGAGGATCAAGATAAAATAGCATTTACATGCCCTTGGGGTACCTATTGCTGGAATGTAATGCCATTTGGGTTAAAGAATGTTGGAGCTACTTATCAAAGAGCAATGACAACTATTTTTCATGATATGATGCATACATTCATGGAAGATTACGTTGATGAATTACTTGCCAAATCTCATACACGAGAAGAACATCTAGACATATTGTCAAAAATCTTTACTATAATGGAGAAGTTTAATGTTCAACTCAATCCAAAGAAATGTGTCTTCGGTGTTACATCTGGAAAACTCCTAGGATACATTATTTCAGAAAAGGGAATAGAAGTTGATCCAAGAAAAGTACAAGCTATAATGGACATGCCCCCACCATGAAATATCAGTCAACTTCGATCATTGCAAGGAAGATTACAGTCCATCAGAAGGTTTATAGCTCAACTGGCAGACAAAAGCTTTCCATTTACACATTTATTGCATAAAAATGTTCCCTTCAAATGGGATGACCAATGTGAAGTGGCATTCAATCAGATCAAGCAATATCCTACGCATCCACCAGTTTTAATTCCACCTATTCCAGGAGAACCACTCATACTCTATATTTCAGCAACAGAAGTATCTTTGGGAGCATTGCTAGCACAAGAAGATTCTACAGGTAAAGAAAGGGCCATATATTATATCAGCAGAACCTTAACAAGACATGAGTTAAACTACAGTTTCGTTGAAAAAGCTTGCCTTGCAGTGGTATTTGCTTCTCAAAAGTTACGACATTATATGTTGGCTCATACAGTTAAGCTGATAACAAAGATTGATCCATTGAAATACCTATTAAGTAGAGCTACTTTAACAGGAAGACTTGCAAAATGGGTAATGATCTTAAGTGAGTTTGACATTCACTATGTAGATCGAAAAGCTATTAAAGGACAGGTCATTGCAGATCAGTTGGCTGAAGCACCTTTACAAGAAGAAAATCCAATGCACATTGAGTTTCCTGATGTAGATGTCTTTACAACAACAATTCAGAGACTGTGGGCATTATACTTTGATGGATCTTATACACAATATGGCTCGAGGGTAGTGATTCTTTTTGTTACACCTGAAGGACATACCATCTCACGATCATATCGGTTGATGTTTCCTTGCACAAATAACATTGTTGAATATGAGGCATTGCTCATAGGATTAAACATAGCATTGGAATGGCAGATTACAGAGCTGGAAGTCTACGGTGATTCACAACTTGTCATTAATCAAATTAATGATGACTCTCAAACTAAAGATGATAAGTTGTTACCTTACAAGAATATGGTGAATGATTACAAGAAGTATTTTGTGTCAATCAAGTTTTCATAGATACCAAGAATTGATAATAAAGCTGCAGACGCAATGGCTACCATTGCTTCCTTATTACAACTATTAGAAGATCAAATCAAGCATGAATTCTTAGTGGAACAAATGTTTTCTCCCGCCTATGATAATCCTAAAACTCAAGTCATATGTCATTTGACCGGTTCTAAATCACCTTTATATGGCAAGACTTATACTTACCTCAAGATAATATCTTACCTTTGAATTTATCCCGCAACCAAAAACGGAATTTCATTCGCCAATCATCCTGTTATACCTTAATTGCCAATATCCTTTATTGACGTGGTCTTGATGGTACACTCCTTAGATGTCTTGAATGTGACAAATCTGAAAAAACTTTACAAGAGGTTCATGGTGGTATTTGTGGAACTCATTCAAGTGGTTTGACCCTAGCCAAGAAACTTGTCAGAATGGGATACTATTGGCCTACCATGGAGAAAGATTCTTTTACTTTTGTCAAGAAGTGTTCTAAATGCCAGATCCACGGGAATCTTATTCATGCACCTGCGCAGGAACTGCAACCTTTTATTTCAAAATGGCCTTTTTCTCAGTGGGGACTAGATCTTGTTGGAAAAATACATCCTTCATCGTCAAATGGTCATAAATTCATCATTACAGCTACAGAGTATTTTACAAAATGGATTGAAGTTGTTCCTTTGACAACAGTGACTGGAAAACAAATATCTTCATTTATCCTGAATTACATTATTTGTAGATATGGAATTCCTAATTCTATCATTACTGATAATGGAAGGCCTTTCAAGAATCAGGATATTGATGAACTTTGTGAAAGATTTCACATCCAACACAAGTTCTCTACACCTTACTATCCACAGGGTAATGGTCAAGCAGAAGCTTCCAACAAAACTATCTTGAAGATATTGAAGAAGACAGTAAATGATGCCGGTCGTGATTGGCATGTCCAATTAAACCCAGCTTTGTGGGCATACAGAACTAGTATTCGCACACCAACAGGAGCTACCCCATATTCTTTGGTCTATGGAGCAGAAGCAATCTTACCACTAGAAGTTGAAATACCTTCGCTTAGGGTCTCACTCAAGGGATTGATAAGTGATGAAGACTACAGAGTTTCTCGCCTTCAAGAGCTAGACCTGTTAGATGAAAGACGTCAGAATGCAGCTGATCATTTGAAGGGTTATCAACAGATTATGTCTCGTAGCTATAATCACAGAGTTAAACCATAGACATTTCAAGTGGGTGACTTAGTCTTGAGAGAAAATCCACGTAATCAGCAAGACAGAGAAAAGAAAGGGAAATTTGAACCTAACTAGCTGGGTCCATTTGTCATCATTGCAGCATACGGTTCTGGTGCATATCAGTTATCCAAGTCAGAGGGGGACCTGTTTGAAGAACCGATCAATAGTATTCATCTGAAGAAGTTCTATGTATAAAAATTCTTGAAAAAATAAAAAAAATTATAAAAAGTCTTGAAAAAAATAAAAAAATTCAGAAAAATCCCGAAAAAGTGCAATAAAAACAAGTAGTGAAAACCTGGTAAACAGGCGCTACTTGTGATCAAAATGAACTCCTCCATTTATTAGTTTATGTCTTGTCTTCATTTTTCGGCATCATCCATCCATATCTATCATTTGTATATACCTTTCATATCCATATCTTACAATGGGAATCTTATGTTTCATCATGGCTTGATGAAATTTGTACATATCCATACTCTTTAGGTTGTGTTTACACTGGGGGAAAATGCAGAAACATAGACTGAACAAATAGGAGAGGAGCAACGAGCTTTTCAAATATCATAAACAGACATAAAACAGTTTGACAAAATGCAACAAACATTGCTGTACCAAATCAATTACAACATGCCAATTTAAATCAAAACAACATGATTCAAACAATTATCGAAATGAGAATATCAATGATGATAACCAAAATTGGATGATCTTAATCTGAATAAATGTTTGAAATAATTTAAGCAAAATTTGAATGGTTGTTTTATTTTTCTATCATATCTCTGGAGCGATTCGATGATGTATTGAACTAGAAAAACAAGGAAGGAGTATGATTTTTCTTTGTTTGTTGTTTGTGAGGAAATCATTAGTACTATGCAAATTGGTTGCAAGACATGCTCTACTACGTATCATGGATGACATTTCAGAATTTTTATGGGAAAAAGATTAACTCTTGTCTGTTTATTCAAGTAATACTCAGGTCATCTCGGTTTAATTATACCAAGATGCTTGTATTAACTTGCTATATTAAAAATCATGAAAGAAATACTCAAGTCATCACTGGTGCTAACATACCCTTTGATGCTTGTATTAACTTTCAACATTTCAAAGCTCTATGATGATACAAAAAGAAAAACTAAGCTCTCCAAATGGCAATATTGTATGGATGTCCTGCATGGTTAGTATAGATTGCATTCATGTTAGAAACTACATTTTGCATTCATAAATTTCCCAAAAAGCTAGAAAAGAATCAAATGGTTATATCTTTTTGAATACATGACTGAGTATATTTTGACATTCACAAAACATCAGCTCATACATTTTTCATATATATTTGCATTAGAAAATCATAAAATCAAAGTATACATCATAAACATATACATTCATTCATCAAATAAATTTCATCTCATAAATCATGTATATAAATATCATAAACCATGAAACCATCATATCATACACGTCATATAGACACATCATATATCATCATAAATCATCACTGCATTTTATACATCTCAAAAATGAATGTCAAAATGTACAAAGATGTCAACTACAAATGATATAACATCATCAAAAATGAGATCATCTCACGGTGTATACAAAATGTCTCAACAGAATATCATGAAAGTATCATCTACAATGCACTAGGCAGTGCTATCCTCTGATGCTGCTAGTCTGGGACCTGTACCACCTGCTTCTGATGGACCTGCTCCGCCTGTCCCTGATGGCCCTCCTAGAGGTAATGGCTGTGTCACACCCCTGCTGGTAGTATGAGATCGACCATGCATAGACCGTGACTGAGCATAACTCTCTCTTCGCTCAGGTGGAACTACATCATGATATCTAGTTCAGTAAAACTCTGCCTCTTGGGTGGCTCTGGTAACCTCTCTCATCATATCACCAGTCAAGTTGCTAGCTGCTACTCTCTGTAGGCTATCCGCCAAAGCAATGGCCTGCTCACCCTGCTGTCTCACTGCGTCCCTCTCAGCAGTAACTGCAATCAATTGTCCCTGCAACTGTGAAATCAAAGTCTGTGCCTGTGCTAACTGGGTCTGCAAACTCTGTACTGTACTCTGTAAAGTGGATAGCTGACTTAATACTGTCAGATCTACTGAAGGAGATGGGTATGTATGTCGCATCCGAGGTCCACCTCTACCACCACTGCCACCTCTCCTACCACCTCTCCTGCCACCTCTATCTCCACCTCTACCATCACCACCATCATCTCCCTCTGAGTCTTCATCTCCTCCACGCTCATCATCATCGCTGTCCTCTGAATCATCACCCTCTGAAGCCAAATCTCTCTGTCGAAGTCTCTGTGCAATAATAGGAGCAATAGCCTCATCAGGATCAAACATACGTGGTACTGGATGCTCTAAGATATACTGAAAATACTCTGGTGTCGTCCCTGCATCAAGAACATCCACTCGGTAATCCCACATCTGTGCTCCCAAACTGGTAAACTCTGCCACTGCTGTCTCATATGAAATCCGTGGACCCCACACCGCAAGCTCTGGCTGTCGTCGTGAATAAATGGTAGAACCCACAGGCATACCCTGAATCCGACCAAACTGTCAACATACTCGTCCAGCAAGAAATCTCTCAATGATCCATGTAGTCCGCCCAATCAAAAATCTGGAAGTACATACATATGGCATCTCCCTCGCATCCTCTATCCATGGCTCACAATCTAAATACGGTCTCCAGCATACTGTATCTAGATTGTCTAATAGCCTCTGCCAATGCACTAGTTTGCCCAGTCTCGGCTGAGCAATAATGTGAGCATATCTCCACCTATATGATTGACCAGCTGGTCGTTGTCCTCGAGTCAATGGACGTAAAACAACAAAGTGCTCCCATGCCCATATCTGTAATAATGAGCACCCAACAGCAAAACTCTGGCCTCTACCGTATACAATATGATGTAACTCGTCATATAGGTGGGCTAGCATGCATGTACCCCACGCATACCATGTCCCCTGCATCACCATGCTCTCCAAAACATGACCCCAGTCGATCGCGAACCCCTTCGACCTATGGTCAGGGCATAACACACCTCCAATGAATCCTACAAGTACAGCTGGTAAAGGCGGATAGGTATCTGTCATCTCACCCCATGGAATGAAGTATCTAGTGATCTGATCATCTCTAAAAATCCTCCTCAAAGCATCAGTGCCTCCAGCCTCTCAGCTATCAAAAACAACTATCTCTCCCATCACTGGGATCCGTAGGATGCGATATACATCCTCAGGAGTCACTGTAATCTCGCCCGTCGGTAAATGAAATGTGTTGGTGTCACTATGCCACCGCTTTGCAAGTGCTGTCAATAGAGCCCTGTTGAGGCGAACCTCGGGCATGTCCAGTAATGCACTCAACCCACATGCATCAATCACATCTCTATCTGACTGTAATAAATGTGGAATCAATGTCCATGTGCTCAGAAATGTCTCTCGTAATTGCAAAACACCTAATCTCTCCTGTTGACATATCATCAAAGCAAAATCAATATCAAATCATCATAACGTATCAATCCAAAACTGAACATCAAATTATTTGTTTTTAATCATCATCATGGAATGCGAATAATATCCAAAATCATGTTTGTTTTTAACAACCTTAGAAGCAAACAAATCAATCAAACTATTTGTTTTTCATCGTCATGGAAAGCAAATAATCAACATCACGTTTTCTTTCTAACAACTTTAGAAGAAAACTTATCTGTCCTATTTGTTTTTAACAACTTTAAAAACAAATCTATCAGCTCTTATTTGTTTTCCAACAAATTTGGGAACAAATTTATCAGGTCACAACAACATATGATTAAAGGCGCTACAAAATTGGTTAAATGCACTACAAAATTCATCATCAGCGCTATACAATCATAGGCGCTACAGAACTAATCAAGGGCGCTATGTTTTTTATTATGGGCGCTATTCTATCATATGTGCTACGAAAAACATTACAGGCGCTAAAAAATATATTAAATGTGCTATAGAATCATATGTGCTACGAAAAGTATCATATGCGCTATGAAAAGTCTTAAGGGCGCTAAAGCACCAAAAAAAATCCACACAAACATTGAAATACGTGCCACGAAAGGAAATTTTTTGACAAAGCAAGAGTTTCACGCGATACATACCGGAGGTCCATAGTGCGCTAGCCGCTAATGTCGTCGGATACGCTCGAGACGGTGCTGGTGAACTGGAAGTGCCATAATTATCAACTCAGAGCTCAAAATTTGCAAATTTTACTAGGTTAAAATTGAAAATGACATGGAAAATGACATTTTTAACCTATATAATGGTAAAATTGGGGCATTTTATCACATTTTAACGAAGCCAGGGCAATTTTTGACATTAATTTTCATTTCGTCTCTCTTTAGGGGCAGTTTCTTCATCATTATTTTCGAACGATGAATCGACATCTTCAAAATCATAAAAATCAAAATTTTTTACAAAAATCATAAAAATTCAAAAATTCAAAATCTTATTGATTCATTGTTCGCGGGGGCATATACCTATTGACATCTGACAGTCAACATCTGGGGCAAATTTCAAAATTCTTTGAAGCAATGCATAAAACACATCACTTCAAAGAGGGGCAAAATGTATATACCTAAAAATGGTCACATCACATTGTCTGGTAATTAATTAAATATTTTTAATATTTAATTAAAACTCCGAATTTCATCTATGTATAAATGAATTTAAATAATTTATTTATATTGTTCGTTATTTCATTTCGATTAAATACATAAGTTTATTTAATCATCTTTTCGTATTTCTTAATTAATTAAATAAACATTATGGTTTATTTATATTAATTATCATATAATCTTAGTTTGAATATTTTATTCAAATAAAGATTAAAAATATTCTTCTTTTTCTAAATTAAATCTTCTAAATATCATTTTTAATTAAATATTTCAAATATTTAATTAATTCCTCCAATTCGATTCTAATATCCATTCATAATTAAATATTCCAAAATATTTAATTAATTCTTAAATCATTTCAAATTCTTCAAAAATCTATTCATAATTAAATATTCCAAAATATTTAATTAATTTTTCTAAATATCTCATATTCTTCTAAAGTCATATCATAATTAAATATTTCAAAATATTTAATTAAATCTTCCATAGTTTGTAAAATCAAAAATCAAAATTCATTAAATGAAATTAAATAAATTTATTTATTTATTTAATTTGGGGATTATCTTCAACATCCGGGAAGCAAACGATCAAAACAGAAAATTTAATTTTCTCTGTTTCTATGCAGGCTTGTTCCTGTGGGTTGAAGACACAAATCCATCCTTCTCTCCAACTTCTCAACCTCTTCCATCTTCTTCTCAACCTCTCCATCTCTCACCTTTCAATTCTACTAGCCAATCTCACAGCCGTAGATTCTTGCCAGCCAGGATTGTGCCTGCAAAAATCTATAAATATGACAGCCGGGAACTTCAAATGATATAGAAGTTTTAAGCAGGAAAATTATAGTCAAATTACAAGTAGTATAAGCATTCATAGCATTCATAGAATTCACAGTATTTTCATAGCATAGAATCATGACATTTTCCATTCATAGCCCCTGTGCATAATCCACAGCCCCTGTTCATATCCGTGAGCATTTTCATATTCATAGCATATAGAATAGAGATTTTCATTTGCATACTCATTCTACAACAGCCATTTGGAGAAGTTGAGCTTACACAATCTTAGAGCAGCAAGCTTCAAACAAATCTCTAGAGATAGAGAAAGACAGAACGTTTCTGAAGAAATTCTCTTTTACATTCAAGTTTTATTTCAATTTCTTTAGTTTAAAGTTCTGTTAATTGTTGTGTTTTTGTTTTCAATTAGATTACAAATAAAAGCATACACAGTTTCAAAACTAAACACTTTGAGGAACAAAAAGAGCAGATCGAGAGCTTCTAACTCCACTTTCAAATTTTTAGAAAAGAAAAAGTGTACTAAGTCGCCACCAATGGTGACTTAGTCCCACTATACCTATTTTTCAGAAGTTTCTATAGATTTGGATACCCATTTGGCTAAAACAAGCTCTAGAATAGTTTTCCAAATCTGGGACTAAGTTGCCCAAATTAGTGTAAGTGTCCTAGTTGGATTCTACATCAGGTTTTCTAGGATTCTAGGCCTTAATTTTATCCTTCTTCAATTTCTATGTGCACACCTTCAATTTCATCAGTTTTTGTTATAGTTTACTTGCATTCCTAGATCATTTTGCATATCACATTGTGTTTTCAAACATTCTACATTTCTTTGGTTTTACATTAATAATCAATATATTTTATCAGTTTATTGCATTTAGGACATTACATTTAGGCATAATTCATTCATATTTGTATTAGTCTTAAGTGGGTACAATGCAAATTTTGGCATGCCTCTCTCCTTTTAGGTGAAAAACCCTAGAAGTGTTAGCGAGTCTTGTGGTGCTAAAATATTTGTCCACACTAGTATATATATGATTTAATATGGTGATCTAGCTGCAGTAATTGTCTATGACTATTTCAATAATGTGATATGAGTTTCTCTTGAAAACTGTACAATGTGAGATTGCATCCCTTCAATTTCTTCTTTTCTCATAGTTGATCATGTAAAACATGAATGAATTATGTTCAAAATATATTCATGTTATTGCAATATTTTGTTGACATGGAACATCATAAAAATATATATTTTTTATATTTGGTATAGCCAATTCACTAGGTCATTTCTATTAAAGTTGCATATTTCCATCTTTGGCATGATGTTTCTAGAGTTATGGATATAGGTATTTATGTTATGGTTTTAATTTAAATCTAATTCAAAACAAGAAGTGTCGTGACCAAGTTTGAAGACACATTTACATCCTAGGTTTTTTGGTGTGAATCTACCCATTGCAAGTCTATAGAAATTTGGATATAAGTTATTTTTTAAACACTAAATCTTATTTATTATTTATGAGAATATTTATTACATCTATTATCATTGGTTTATTCATTTCTATCATTAAGTGTTATGGGATCCATATCCTCTAATATTGGGTTGTCCTTACTAATAGTCTTCCTATGAGTGACTAGATTTTTCCTTTTCCTCTTATTGAAGCTCCCACCATGTTGTTACAAAGGCAACATAAATCAAAATAAGCTAAAAAAGTTAGCATAACTTATCCCTACTTGGAAATAATTTTTTTGAATAAATCTTCAATAAATTTTTTGATTTGTACTTTTAAGAATGAATTTGATAAAAGAAAAATTTTAAACCTCAACACCACCAGTTGTAGGAGGTGAATGAACCCTATGCATAGGCATATCACCAGCACCAAGGTTAGAAACAAAAATCAATGCACCAAAAGAAGGTGTCATAACAACAATAGAAGTAGATAAACCATTGATAAGGAATATTGTAGCCACAACAAACCGCATACCAACAACATGAGAAATAGAAACATCAAATGAACCCATGATATATGGTGCACAAGAAACATGAATCACACCAACTACAAATGAAACATCATAGCAGATGACCTAGAGACAAATGACACACCAACAATAGATGTAGAGGAACCATGGATGCTTGCAACAATATGTACACATAATTTTGTAGAGGTTTGTGATACAGTACTATAAGATAATAACTATTCCTTTACCTATTAGGTCTAAGTTATTATAGGATTAGTATCTTAATTTAGATGATGGTTTGAAAGATATGTTTTGTATTTCATACACTACTTTCATACTTGCTCTAATGTATATCATGGTTTATACATAATCATATATTTTTTAAGTAGTGGGACTTCTTGATAGGTTTATGTTTAACCTTGGTAAAGAGTATTAGACTTATTTATTTTTTTCTAAAATATTTGAGGGACTTTTGATTATTGTATTTTTATTATCATGGAAGTAATGACATGAGTAATTTTTTGGTAAACAAGGATTTGTTAATTTTTATTAGAATGGTGATTTAAATAGAAAGAGTTCCCACAAATAATTATATGGTTACTTTATTTAAATGAACTATTAGTTGGATGAGTAAGCATCAACCTATAGTTGTGTTGTCTACTATAGAAGAAAAGTACACATTTGTGGCACATGCTTATATAAGGAGGTAGCATGGTAACAAAGATTTTGTTTAGGTATTGGTTTAGATAGAAACCAAGTAAAAGTGTCATCTATTTGGGAAAGAACCTGTTGATGTTTTTGTTATATACATAACATGCAAATAAATCCTTGTTAATTGAATAAGAGAACCTATCTTTCTTGAAAGAATCACCAAAGTTTCCAAATATTAGCTATCCCAAGGCTCAAGAATGTCCTGGGTCTTGATGCACTAGGTTCACTCAAGGTTTGTTCTATAATTGATGTTGAACATAAGGTGCTTGCTAATTTAAATATTTGAACTCTCAACAATTAAGTAATATAAATATTTAGCAAATATGAAATGCATTACATTTCACTTCTAATACTTTAGATCATTTAAAAAAGAAAAGAGAAAAATATAAAGAAAGCTTGGATTTGAGAAGAAAAGGGCCTAAGAAATTAATGGCTCCTAGTTATTATCCATGCATTCACAAACCAATAACTAAACCAAAGCATTAACTATTCTATATTTCACCAAATTGCTTCGCAGCTACATACAAAATAGTGTAAAAGTTTGAATAAAAACAACCATTCACCACTAAAATAGTATCAAAATGTACCAAAATCTAGAGTAAAAAATTGACTCTTCTAATAGGAGAAAAAAATATTTAGTTATGCAAGATTTATGATTTCAAATAACCTTCAAATTGTTTTGATATTATAAACTTCTACTATAAACACAAGTTTTTATGTTGGAATTGAATAGAAAACATGAAATAAATGTAAAATTGGTAGTATGCCAATTCTAAGTCTAATGAGTTCAAAAAATTATGATCCTCAAAAAATAGTGACTCCCTACCTTTTAAAGAATACAAGGCAATAGTCAAATATAGAAGCACATGTCTTGATAAGAATGAGCCAATCTAAATATAATATGTGGTACAAAGAGAATAGCTAGCATGCCAATAGATATTTTCTACATTCCTTGGAGTTATGGTCAGAGTTGACCCTTTGCCTTCTAAAAATGACCCTTCAATGTAGGAAATCATGAGTAAAATAAAATTGGGTCCTTTTAGTCATCAAAACCTAAAAGAATAAAATTCCAGACTCTTCAAGATTGTAAAATTCCCAATTCTGGTGATGGGTTTTTCTTCCAAGAAAGATTCTCGAGAGTGGAGGTCGGGAAATTTTTTTAGTTCCACCATCTTCAAAATCTTGGATCATATTTCATTTGGTTTCTCGCTTTCTTCCTTTAGACACTTTTTTAGCTCAGTCATATAGGGTTTTGTTTTGATTGTCAGAATAATTTTACCATTTTTGCTTTTCAATACTTCCCACCGATGCTGGCTTTCACAAATAGTAGCTTTCCCTTAGTAACCATCATCTTTATGTATCTTGCATCACTTTACAATACTCGTCAAGTAAAATATTACATATTTAACTAATGTATTCACAAAATTAAACCATTATTAAATCTTGCATTAATCAAATTGAACCTTTCGCAAAGCATGTTTACAAGAATAGCAATAATTTCCTTTAATTTTTTGGTTTTCTAGATTTGCGGGTTTAGAAGTTTTTGGGTTTTTTGGATTTGTGGGTTTAGAATATTTTAGGTTTGGAAATTTTCAACTTAATACTAGATCTTTGTTTTGGAAAAATATTTCTCAGATCCCTACTTACCTCTCTTTGGATGATACTTCACTTGAGGTTGGCACTCTACTTACTTCGTACTACCTTAGCAGTCACTTTGACTCATTTGCTTCACACATTTAATGTTACTATCAACTACAATCTACCAAATTTTCTGCCCATCTAAGCAAATCCCTTAGGTACTTTGTGACACCTTAGTCTTAATCAAACTTCTCCACTGGGATTCTATGTAATAACTTCTCTGAGACATTCGACTTGGCCCATATTTTACCCAATACTCATATCACATACACTCTCAAATTTTTACCTTGTATGGGATGTATTTATGGATTTACACTTAACATAACCAATCGTAAATTTTGAAAACTTAGGGTCCCCATGTTACTAGAAGTATCTTGGGGCATGTTGTACAACCACACAACAACTAACAACCAACAAAATAAACCTGAAAAGTAAAAGGAATTGACCATATGTTAAACCAAAACTTATAATTATTTTCCTAGGATAATTCACCCAACTTATTCTATCTTTTAGTATAAGACTTACAAAAATCCTGATAGAATATGAGTGTGTTCTTTGATTGTTTTCCCTCCGATCTAAAGATCAATAAGGGAAGCTAAGACATCTATACCAAAATACATAGTTTATTTTAACCCTTTAAGACAACCTTGGATATTGCCTTGCTACTAGTCAAGCATCCATAGCCCCAATAAGGTTATCTCTATGATTCCCTCCAAACATAACTCTACTACTAGTCAAGCATCTATAGCCTTGGTAGAGATATTTGGGTCACCCAAGGAGTTGATTTCTCTTTCAAATGATATTTATTTTTTCTTTTATTTTATTTTGATGTAAATATTTGTAAGCTCTTTTGCTCAATTTGTTAGCATTGAAGCCTACCATTAGGTTTGGAATCATAGTGATAGCAACGAAAAAAAATAGATTTTTCACATGGTCTAGATATCTATTGCATTTTTCTATTAAATCCCAAAGATATGTTTAATTTTATCATTGAAACATATAATTCCTTTTGAAATTTCACAAGAACTATGCTATCCTCTAGAATAATTTTGATAAGATATCTAGGAAAAATAATTATCTTACAATTTAACAGACAAATAAATGCTCGTGATCCCATAATAGTGGTTTACAATTTTTGGCCAAACTGGACACTGAAATTATTATTTTTAACTAAATCTTCACATTCGGGCACCTATAGTGGCTAAATTGTGAGGAATTTGAAGATGGTGCAAACTAGAGTCTCATCAAATTTTGTCTGTAGATTCTAAAAATATTTTTTTCAAAATTTTTGGAATCAAATTGCACTTCTTTTTCCATCTCCCGAAAATTGATTTTTTAGAAACAACATTTTAAAAGTGATGCACAATAATACATAACTTTTTTTCCATGAAGGATAAAATTCTAATTCTTTCAAATTTAGATTTCTAACTATGATATCTAGTGCTTTCACTTGGTTAGATAGTTTTTATTGAATATTTTTCCTTAATCAAGTTTCAAAGTCAAATGATTTACAATTCAAACACAACGCGACCGTATAACGCAGAACTTTTTTGTATATGTCAAATTTTAATTTAATTTTTTGTTGGATCAAGGACTTCAATATTTGGTGCACTCATATTTTTTCAAATTTTTTTAATAATCTTCTATTTTTCCACATGTGAAGAACAAAGAAATTCATTTTTGATGAAAAACCTATGTTTAATAAAACTTAAAAAAACAAATACATAACAAAACCAAAACATATTAAAATTATATTCATTGGTTAGCTTGTTCTGAGGAATACCATAATCATTTGAAATAAATTTTAAATGAATTCATTTGATCCCCCAAAAGCTAAATCAAAAGTGATTTTTTATCAGCAATTTGATAGGTGTAAAGGAGACGCATTTATAGGTATGGTTTAAAACTAGCAAGGTTCTATCCAAGGGGGTTTGATCTAAGGTGATTTGATCAAACCCTCTTCAATTGGAATCCTTAAAATAGAAATTTTTAAGGCTTAAATCATTATATTTTCTAAAAATATGTGATTTCAGCTAAAATTCATTCCTCTCAGGAATTGTAAACCACTGTTATGACAGCACCTGGCCAGTGCTATTTAAATAAAAATTAATTTAACTGTTTGCCACCTCACTAGATGTTTCCCTTTTGCACTAACTAAAGACTAGATATTTTAGGAAGGGGTTAAGATTGTAAAATGGCAGCTTTCTTCTTTCATGCAATGGCTTGTCAAACCATTAATTCTCACTCATATGTAAGTTGACTGTTAAATTTCCAACTTTCACTTAATTAACACTATGCCTTTTAATTACTTCACACCCTCACCACTCTACGCATTTATTTGGTGAGCTCAAATCCCATGAGGAAAACCTTATTCTCTTAGCTCATTAATTATATGTGACCCAAGGACACACACATGGCTCAAATTTGGAGGCCATCCCCTTGCAATCAAGAACTAGATCAATTATGGTACAAATTTTGAGAGAAAACTCATAATTTGGCACACACAATGTTGTTTGACTCTACATGTAAATTTCACTTGAATTTTTGAATCAACCTTAATTAGTTAATTCTCACAATATTGAGAAATGAGACCTTTGAAATCTTATGATTACATAGTGATTTTACAAAATTTTCCATTTAATAATATGTTAGTGTCATTTTCATGCCAATTGGCATGACTCCATGTCCTCCAGCCTTATAATTTTACTTCAACCACAACCAATGCAAACTTCCTTTGCTTATTATAAAACATGGATACACCAGTGTTTTAACAAGTCTTTGTTAGAGTAATCATGTATTAGCTAATAATTAATTAATCTTTAATTGATTATTAGTCTAATTTATTTTCATACACTTAAGCTAAACTTAGGATTGCTTTATTAATTGAGCTAATATTAGAACATTATGTCTCATCTCATGTGATGTTGACACTTGTCATGATCTGATCCCTTTCTCATTTAGGGCTTTTCTCTTATAAGCATTTGTGTTGTAGAAAAAAGTACCCTTTGCTTGACATGGGATTAATTCATGATAACGTAGACTTAATGAGGCCTTGATTTAGGTATTGTGGGGAATTTTATGCATCCACACTAGGTCTTGACCCTTGAAAATTAAATAGAATGCATTTAATGATGTCTTGTGAAGGTGTTGTGAAGTGTTGTAAAGCATTTCTACACTCTTCTAGACTTTATTCATTACAATTCACCTAAAAATCACCTTTTTATTCATCAACAAGTCCTATTTTGAAGTGTTGTAAAGTCTTGTAACAAGCTTTCACACTTTTCTAGGCATATTTTCACTATTTACACCTTTCTCATGCTTTATTTGGTCCCTTTATGCCCTCAAATGACTTAATTAAGTGTATTTTTGAATGTTATCCTGACAAATAACATTAAATAAAACATTTTTCCCAACACACATTTTTAAGTCCTAGGTGGGACCCATTCACCATGGGTGGTGAATGAGTCCCCCTTGGCCCCAAATTCAAAATATTTTAAATTTCCTTTCAGGATTTTATTGAAAATCACTTGATGTCGGCCTGTGATGAGGTATTCACGGGTTACTAAGGCACAAGTATGTATAAATAAAATTTTTTATCCTCAGTTTACATCAATCCATTTCTCTCATCAATTCATCTATTCTTCATCATGAATTCATCATTCATCTATCAAGCAAGTTAGGGCTTTCACATTGCAATTCATTAATTTAGCTTCCTAAGACATTCAAGGGAAGATTCTACATGTTATGTCACAGACTTTCAAGATCAATCATCATGGCTAAATAATTTATTCCATTATTGCATGTTTCATTCTATTCTTTCATTATTTTGGTTCAATTACCTAAATGGGGTTTGACTAAAGCATACCCCCATGCCTTAACCATCAACATTTATATTTCTCTTCTTGTGTGTTTGCAAATTTAGGTCCTTTGGAAGCTTGGAAATAATTGAAGATCAAGTTGCAAGGTTGTTAAAGTCCTCTCTTTATTCAATAAGTCAAATAATCAACAAAAAGTCATTTTCAGACCTGAATCCGACAATTTTAGAAGCAAACACATGTAGGAAGCAAAAGTGTAGATCTAGCTCCATAGAATAAACTCTTGAATTTGTAGATACCTGTAGGTGGACTAATCTTCCACCCCATGGAAAATGAGTCCCATCTGTAGACCTGAAAAGTGGTTTTGTCAGAATTCAGCTCCTGGCAATTAGAACCCTATTTCCTGGACTTTTCATTAGAAGCAGGACTAATTCACCATGCATCATGGCGAATCAGTCCCAATGGCCAATAACAATGACGTATGGAACCTTTTAGAACCTTCCAGTAATAGTAATCTACCTCCAGGTGCACTCTAATCGGTCTCATTCATTTCTATTTTCATTTGTTTAAGTTTCTAGTTCATATTTGCAATCAACACTGTGTTTTCTAGCATCTTGCATTAGGTTAGTTTGGATTCATTTATTTACATTTTTAATCATTCAAACACATCTACACACACTTCACATCAATATTACATCTATCCTTACATTAATCTTGAGTGAAACATTGTGCATTTTGGACCCATCTTTCTCCTTTTAGGTGAAAAACCCTAGAAGTTCTAGAAAGAAAGTAGGTCCCAAAATCCTTCATTTCAGCTCATTCAACCCTCATTGTAAATATCTCTCATATATTATTTGGAGCTTTCATATCTTCTTAAAAGTCTCTTCTGTAGCTTTTTCTTGTTGAATAATATTGCATATATTGTTTGCAGATCTCTTATGTGGGAGGTGTATTTGTTTGTTGTTTGATCCTATGGCTCATGGTTTTATACTTGTTTCATAATTTTAACATGGTATCAGAACATGGATTTAGCAAAACCCTTCTCGATTTATGATATTTTCTTTCTTCAATGAGGATTGCAGGCTTCAGATCTGAATCCCCTTTGCTTGTTTTGCAAATTTTGGAGGTGGGCATTTTTCAAAGCATTTTTGTGTGAAAAAGATCTCACAGTTAAATCTAGAGCTATCAAGAAAGTCAAATTTGGATTTTTTTTTGCCTGATTTCAATTCCTAATGCCAAATCTACAAGGTTTTGAAGTAGTTGCTCTTTTTCTAGATCTGAAGGGTAGGTATATTTTTGGTGCATTTTGGCACAAAACGAATGTCACCATCGTGCTCAAAAGGCCCAAAAATCTTAAAATCAGCTATCAAATTGTCAAATTTGGTGACATTGGCATTTGAGGCAAAAAAAAATTACCAGGGAAGCCATACGGCCTCCCCAGCATGAAAAACGAGGTAATATATATATATATATATATATATATATATATATATATATATATATATATTTTGATTTTTTTTTTCTTGCAAAATACAAAAAAATCAAACTGAAAAAAATATTTTTCAAAGGTAGGTTTTTTTAATTGAAAAATCAATATTAATTTTTTTTTTTTAAAAGTAGGGATGGTACCCAAGGGTACTGCCGCCTACCATATGGTAGAGTAGTGGCCCTTGGGCCTTGCCCCTTGCAATGTGGTACCCACGGGTACTGCCACTGCCATTAGTAGTGGCGGCCCTTAGGTCCCGCACTGGGTGTGGGTTCCAACCGCCCTCCTTTTTAGTTTTTATTTTTTATTTTTTTAATATCATTTTTTTATTTAGTTTTCTAAAAAAGTGATGAACAAAGTTTTTTTAATTATTTTTTTCTTTAAAAATAATAATAATAATAGTTTATATATATATTTTAAAAAATATATATATAATAGTTTTTAAGGCTTTTTTAACTTAAAAAAATAGTCAATTTTTTGCTTTTTTTGCAAAATCTATGTGATAAAATAATCATGTTGTACCTAGAGGAAGAGATATTTTTTCTCAGACTTCTAAAATTGGTAGACCTCCACATTTGGGGGTATTTTGGCTAACTTTGGCAGAGGATTTCTTTTTCCCTACTCAATCCCTCTACGTTGGGCTTTTCAATTTTGCACTGCAACTTCCAGAGGCCATGTCTTGGCCATATGGTGGGATTTTTCATTGCATTTTTTTTTGAAACGGGGTAGAATTTTGAGATATTCATGATAGTGTAGGTATTTTCTAGTTTTGACTTCTAGTTTTTCAAAACTTATTATTTCTCAGTGTTGTAGTTATTCAGTTCTTGTTATGGAGACTTCGACGGGCCCTATCTTCTGCATCCAGACACATTTTTGGGTGCCATTTTTTTGAAAGTGCATGTTTTTTGTGTAATTCATCATGGTGCTACCAATTTTTTTATTTTTTTGTAAGAGAATTTTATTTTCAGCAAGTAGTCCTTTTTTGGACATTATGGGCTCCCATTGTATGAATTTTTCATCTACAAACACACTGAAATAAAGTGCCTCGGCTTTGTATGTGTGGTATTGGGATTCTTGCACTTCACTTTGTGCCTTGTTGTACTCGCACTATGATATAAAGTGCCATGGGGGTTGATATTTTCCTTTGTTTTTCCTTCATACCTTTCTCATGCATGTGTGCCTTGGTTTGCAAATCCTTTATATTTGCTTGTACTTTCATGACTACACCTTCAGATGTTCTTGGTTCCTCTTCATGCACTACATTCTGGCATTTAGTTTCAATGTACTTATCATGCCTCTCCCTTTTTAGCATTATGGGGGGGTTTCTATTGTTGGTGCTATTTATTCCTTGGTTTTGCATTGGAGTGAGCTATGTATACAGTATTTGTTCCTATGTACTAGGTAGATATAGCAGCTAGTTACCCATGTATTTCAGTGAGATGGAGCACTTACCATGGGTGATCCCACAATAGTGGTTTACACTTTTTGGCCTAACTGGACACTGATATTTTTTTTTTTAACACAATCTCCACATTCAGGCACCTATAGCGATTAAACCGTAAAGAATTTGAAGATGATGCAAACTAGAGTCTTGTCATATTTTGTCTGTAGATTCTAAAAATATTTTTTTCAATTTTTTTGGAATCAAATTGCACTTCTTTTTCCATCTCCCACGAAAATTGGTTTTTTCAAAAAAGCATTTTTAAAAAGTGACGCACACCGTATAACGCATAACTTTTTTTCCTTGAAAGATAAAATTCCAATTCTTTCAAATTTAGATTTGTAGCTCCGATATCTAGTGCTTCCACTTAGTTAGATAGTTTTTTATTGAATATTTTTTCTTTAATCAAGTTTTAAAGTCAAATCAATTACAATTCAGACATAACAACCGTATAACGCATAACTTTTTGTATGTATCGAAATTCTTTTTTTTTTGTTGGATCAAGGACTCCAATATCTGGTGCACTCATATTTTTCAAATTTTTTTTGATAATCTTCTATTTTTCCACTTGTGCAGAAGAGAGTTTTGTTTTGAAAACCTATATTTAATAAAACTTAAAAAATAGATAGATAATATAATCAAAACATACTAAAATTATATTCGTTGGATAGCTCGTTTTGAGGGGAACCCGATACTAGTTGGGTTTTTGAGATCTTCTCCATTTTCATTCTGAAATTGAGCTTTGAAACGCAAAATTTTCAACAATTCTGGTGCCTTAGGAACCAAGGATGAAAAAAGAGGGGTTCGGCCGAACAAGTGTTCGGTCGAACTAGGGTTCGACCGAACCCATGTTCGGCCGAACCACCAACACATACAATTAAAAAAAGCAATTAAATGAATGTGTTTTTTGTTTTAGCCATACTAAATGGGTTCGGCCGAACCTAGGTTCGGCCGAACCCACTCTAGTATGATTTTTTAATAGGGGATTTAGTTGGTTCGGCCGAACCAACCAAATGGTTCGGTTGAACCTTAGGGTTCGGCCGAACCCATTTGATATGAGGAATGGGAAAATTTTGAAATTTCCTTCCTCTTCAAAAGTGTAAACCACTTATGTGGCTTCACCCGTCATACGAACACTCTTGCATTCCTATTTCTGAGGCGACCTTCCTTTTTTCACATAATCAATTCTTTAGATTATTGGTACTTGTGTCATTGTATCTTTGAGTTCTTGATGTTTTCCTTGGTTTTCCATCAGATTCAAGTAGTGTTGTTGGGGGCACTCATATAGATTCTTGTCTTCTTGATCTTGATCATCAGATGTTTCAACGTAGGTTATTCATTTGACATTACAGTAGTCATTCTTTGATAGTATTTGCAGCTTCTTCATGCTTCAGTGGTGTTCTCTTTGTTACTATCTTTTGGGACAACCTTGTCTTGTTTAGAGGCTTCTTCAGTCCTCTACTTGGCTTTCATCTCTTTTTGGAGTGAAGTTTTTCCCATGAGGTTTTCTCTATTTCTCCACATTATAGAAATCTTTTGTTTATACATGGGTACCTTACATGGCCTTGTTTGTTGGGACCCATCATGCATTCTTTTTAGGGTTTTTAGCTACTCCTAAGTTCATCTAAAGGGGGGGTGGTAGAGTAATCATGTATTAGCTAATAATTAATTAATCTTTAATTGATTATTAGCCCAATTTATTATCATACACTTAAGCTAAACTTAGGATTGATTTATTAATTGAGTTAATATTAGATCATTATGTCTCATCTCATGTGATGTTGACACTTATCATGATCTGATCCCTTTCTCATTTAGGGATTTTCTCTTAGATGCACTCAACCCTCATTATAAATATCTCTTAGATATTATCTATAGCTTTCATATCTTCTTAAAAGTCTCTTATGTAGCTTTTTCTTGTTGAAGAATATTGTATATATTGTGTGCAAATCTCTTGTGTGGAAGGTGTATTTTTTTTTTGTTTGATCCTATGGCTCGTGATTTTGTGCTTGTTTCACAATTCTAACAATCCATAGAGGCAATATGTCTTTCATGGAAAAACTATGAGTTAGAGGTTAAGGAAGGTGTTGTTTCTCAGAACATGCCAAACTAGGGTGGGCATTTAGATGATGTTAGGTGATGATTTCATGGATTGTGATGAGAGATACTAAATGAGTTCAAAAATTTCCTCCCACTTTGTAGATTCTCTCCTTGGCATTGGGGTTAAGAGGGAGGGGGTCCTTACTCTTGTCACTTTGGTAATCGGGGAAGACTATCTTGGTAACCTTGATCATGTCTTAGCAGCAACCAAACTTGGGGTAGGAATATGAACTCCTTGGGATCTAATTAGGCACCTTCATGGAGGAGTAGACATTCCCATGCTTCCTTTTGTTGAAAATATTTTTGGTGTTGCATTAGATGAACACAGTCCCACCAAGTGGGGTTAGGATATCAACTTCTCTTCAATGAAGCTAGGAAAATTGACTAAGGTTGTGATACTGTGAAATACTATTTTTTGATTTTTTCTTTACTCTAACAAAATATTTTGATTATCTTCTGCATAAATTCAATGTATTACCGCTATTGTAAATGTTACTTGTGTTAAAAAATTTAGTGATAAAAAAAATTGTGCTTAACACTCTTTCTTCCTTTTAAAATTTGGTATGGTTATTTCATACTATGAATGTTGCATTTACTTCCATGGCTTTGATTTTTTTGTAAAAGTGCTTTTTGGGTTTGGACCAAAGGATCTAGAATCTAGAAGGATGTGAAACCACCCTGATCTAACCTTAAAATATATGGGCCTAATAGCTCAAAATAACCCTAAACTAACACTAAAACTACTAAAATTATGGTAAATATTTTTATTAAGGTCCCTTTAGTTGGTTCAAGGAATGTTTGTTTCTCATGTACTAATTTAGCTTGTAGTGCCCCTCAATTTGTTCTCTGTTATACTAATAGTTTTTTGTTTTGTATTGAGACATTATGATACTTTGCTTGATGTTGGAATTCACTGCTATGATGATAGTTTGATGATACTTTTATCATTTGTGTTTCATGCTTATGCTATGATTAGTATATGGACTTAATTGACAATGTAGATTAATCTTATTATCATGTGATTATCTGATGATTGTTCTTATCTATTTTTTTTAGCAACTGATGGCTATTTGTCGATGTGGTTATTTGTCTATGTGTTTTGGTGAAGGAAAACTGTGTCGCATCACTCACTCATAAGTGCCTTATGACATTGTGACTTTCCTTTCATGGTGTGCCTAACTATATGACTATGTATATGCTCGATTGTTTTTTTGCCGCAAGTTGCAAGTACCAGGCATCGACTCCACCTGAATTGATAGGTTTGATCATGCCTTAAACCCAATGGATATTGTTGAATGGAGATAACACTTGGTTCCTTGTTTCAACCATCATCCTTGACGAGGATGAGTATCCATTTGTCACACCCTGGCAGTGTTGTCTATATGTGGTTTGGTCTATCTTTATTGTCATGGTCTTGGTTTTCAACTTCGCTTTGTGGTTAGGTATTGATTTGTATTTAGTCCACTTGATTTAAATTTGGTCGATTAGTGTTCTCATTAATTACTGCATTAAAATAAAGTTATTAAAGTTAAAAAGGCATTTTAATAATTAAAATAAAAGTTTTTATATAATTGTGGTATGATAAAATAAAATAGTATCAATGTTTTCATTAAGTTTAAATAAATTAAGATTATGTCTTAATAAAGAAATATAAAAATAAATATATTAATTATAGTGATGTGCAAATAAAATTAAAATGTAAGGTTAAAGTTAATAAATAAAATATTTTAAAGTTGAATTATTAAGTGTAAATAAGCAAGGATATGTTTTATAAATAAACATATATGAAGAGTGGTAGTGAATAATAGATAGAAAATAAATAAAATAATTAGGTTAAAGAAAAGTTGCATGTAGCAATTTGTGCAAGGAGGAGCAGTTAATAAATTGGTTAAATTACAAAAAGAAAGGGGGATTTTAACAAGATCCAGAAAACTAATCTTGTTTCTTCTTCTTGTGAATGTTTTCTTGTTCTTGGAGGCTTTCTTCTAGTTTTGGGGGTTTTAGAATTGGGTTTTTGCAAAGATTGTTGAGTTTTTGGAGTGTGTTCAGGCTACAAGTTGGAAGCAAGGAGCTTAGCATCAAATATTCACTCTGTCAAGTGGGAGAAACCAAATTCCATTACTATTCTCAATTTGAGCTCTATAGAAAAATGGAAATGGAGTTATTGTGTTGTTGAAACAAAACAATTTCTTGCTAAGTTCTGAGTTGTGCAATTTAGTAAATTCATTGTTTGGGAATTTTCAATGCTTTTCTTGAAAATTGAATTGTGCATATTCTGCAATTTCTGCCACGTGTGCTTTACCATTCCCTAAGCCAACATTTTTGTATTTGTTCTCATGCTTTATAAACATCTCTACCCCTATGAAATCAATATTACTTTCTTTTGTTATTAACTGAGACAATTTAGTTTTGTCACGCCTGCCCCGGTATTCTTGTTTAAGAATATCAAGTATAGATTGTGAAGCCAGGGAAGATCGTTGTAATAAAATCATAGCAAACTCTGTTATTTAGGGTATGACTCTTTTTTTATTTGTTTTGGATATTGCTTGAGTGACTTATCTCCAGCATCGAGTTCTGCTTAATAGATATGTCTTATAAATTTGCATTTGATATTTTGGAATAGCATGCTTTCCATGCCTGGAAAACTATGTTGTACATTGTATTGTTAACTGCTATATCTTTGGCATGCGCTTTTGCACATTGCAACCTTTCTTCCTGCGCCTTACATCCAATTTTGGAGTATATTAATTCCACTTCAATCGCCCTATTTTCTTAATCGATGATTATTCAACATGCTTAGAACTTGAAAATCACTCCCTACGTCTGTTCTAGGTATTGCTTAAGCCGGTTTTGATTTTACACTATGTTTCCCAAATTTATTTCGATGGATTGATTATAAAATTGGCATTACGTCTTATTTCAATGAATAAACTTCCTACTGGGTAATTTGAATAAAATTTTGATAGCTTATTCTTAGCAAATGATGTTATATAATGTGCTTGGGTATCGATTTATTACTTTTATTGATATTTCAAATACATAGTACTTGATGGCTTCATCTTACACAGAGTAATTTGAAGGTGTGTTATGTGGGCAATCAAATACATGTAGTTCAATGGCTTGTTCTTATTTGGAATTCGAAGGCTTGATCTTAATCTTCGTTGTAAGTATCACACGTTTGGTAATTGATGCATGTATATATGCTTCGATTCGATATGCACTGTTAAATGGCATTTTCTGAATGTGCTTAATCCTTTGGATGATCGAAAAGCGTGTGTTTATTGGCATTGTATGTATTTGTTTTAAACAGTATTCCAATTGGTAGAGTCATTGTTTATGGGAGTTCAGTTCTATGTGAACCAATAGGTATGAATTACTGTTTGTTTTTTTAAATATATATATATATATATATATATATATATATATATATATATATATATATATGTGTATGCGCATGTATGTTTAGTATGAGTATATAAATATTATTTTATTAAAAATAAGAAGCATTGTATTTCAAACAATAGTTAGATATGATATATACATATATAGATATATTGATTCTATGTGAGCCAATAGGTATGAATTACTATTTTTTTAAGGATACATACATACATACATACATACATGTGTGTATATGTATGCATGTACGTTTAGTATGAGTATATAAATATTATTTTATTAAAATAGGAAGCATTGTATTTCAAACAACAGTTGGATATGATATATACATATATAAATATATGTATATATATAAGTATATATTGATTTATGAGTATATGTATATATATATATAGGTACATTTGTATACAAATTTTTATGGTTAAAATTTGTTTTCAGATAGTTGTGTTTATTTATTTAAATATTAGGAAAGTATATTTCTCCATTTCCTAGAATGAAAGACCATATTAGAGAATGATTTTGGAATTGGTAAATGATAAGAAGGATGACTCATTTTGTGAACATATTTTAGATCACTGTGGAATTTGTTTAAGAAATGAATTTGATGATTCCTTAGAATGATAGTCCTCTCATATTTTTTTACCAATTGATTTGTAGATTCTTTACGTTAATAGTTATTGAGAGTTGATGTAGTGCCCCTCTGTGGACCGTCCTTTACTTTTGAGTAAGTTGTTTATTGGGTGGTCATGTTGATTTCATTGTTTGAATGTGGTATTGAATTTGGTGGTAAACGTAATATTTTAATGGCATTGTTAAATTAGTTAATTAAATTAAAATTGAATTATAAGGTAATTTAAATAAAATTGAATTGAAATAATAATATGATATAGAGTATATGGTTATTTAGCTATTAGATCTATTGTTCAATGATTATATGGCATTATGTTTACTCAAATATATTGTGGTATCCTATCTCTTGTAAGAATAAATAAATAAATATTTTGTGAGCTTCATATGTATTTTATGATATTATTTTATGTGTAGCTTAAGACATGTGAGTATGGTGTGAAATATTTTTGTGAACTAAATATAAGAAGATTAATAAATAAATAAAGAGAAATTTAAATGTTATCCTCTGTAAATTGCATACCTTTCCCTTATAGTAAAGTAGCATAATGTTGATATTGATACCCTTAATATTTAGTGTCATGTCATTACTATTGTAATATTATATCCATAGTATTAAAGACTTTTGTATTTTCATTATTGAACATTAATACAATTACTAGACTATAATATTATTAGAATTGCAACTACCCGTGTGACTACGTAGTAGGTATGGGGTAGTTGCCAGCTCTCTTTTACTACTCTTAAATGAGCATTGAGAAATGAATCGAGGGTGAATTTTCCAAAAAGGAGAGTTATATGAGAGAGTGGGAGGGGAGTTGACATGAAAGGCTAAAGAGTTGAACTGCTACCACCACCATACTTTTATTCCTTTCCAACATGAATGGAGTTAATGCAGGTCGATGGTGGGATGAATGGGGGACGGTTGGCGGAAGGTTGTAGAGTTTGGCCTTACACCTACCAAAAGGAAATTACGTTTGCTTGAAAGTTTCTTAAGCCTTTTCTTCAAATCCGTTTTGGGGGGGAGATGGGGAATTATAGCATTTCAGGAGATCAAATTTCTCAGACAGAATACATGCCTTGTCTTTGCTTCCTTCCTTCTGCATACATGTCTACCAATGCATTTGCAACTTCTATCGACTGCAACATCAAGCATGGTTGTCGCTCCTCCAAACTCTGTCTCGCTAGTAATGATCTTTCGCTTCTCCTATTTGGCGTAGCTATAGCCTGAAAATAAGGTTTTGACGGTGATTTTAGGGCATGTTTATTAAAATGAAAATTACAGCCAAGATTTTATAATGTGCACATTTAGGTTTTAACATTATCAACATTCTTTACTCTGCGTAGTTAAAATATAATACTCGCCTTCCCCTCATGATTGCTTGTTCTTGAGAGTTTCTTAAGCCTTTAAAAAAGATCCATTTTGTGCTCATCCTGCAACCTTTGCATTCCATGAGATCACATTTCTTTGAGGCATTTTGTCAAACAGTCGCATGCCTTGTCTGGGTTTCACATTTTGCATACATATCTGTCAGTGCAGTTGGGTGGGAGATGATCCACGGGCACCACTAGTTATACTGGAATCTTAGTAATAAGTTTGGGTTGTCTTCAAGGTAGCCATTACGGGCTTAAAGGTCAATCATGCACTCCTGATGGTCAACTATATATGTAATGCAATAAGGGCTGCAGATGTGTGAAGTATGTGCAACCCTCATCCACCAAACCTTCATGACTGTGCATACCTAGAACACACACAAAGCTTACAGTGTTAGGATGTGTTACAGAGTGCTTCATTAATTTAAATATTCTGAGAGCTTCCTTGCAAAATCCATTTTGTGCACATTTTGCAATCGTTGCGTTTCATTCCATGAGATTTCATCTCCCTGAGGTATTATGTCAAACAATTTGTGTGCCCTGTTTACACCTCACATTTTGCATACATATCTCCCAGAGCAATAGCAACATCAACATCTGACAATTCCTCTGTCGTTTATGCCTTGATGGATGCCTTCATACAATTTGTGTGCCCTGTTTACACCTCACATTTTGCATACATATCTCCCAGAGCAATAGCAACATCAACATCTGATAATTCCTCTGTCGTTTATGCCTTGATGGATGCCTTCATAGTATTAGTTGGGTCATAAGCCACCAGCTTACATATATCATTAATATTAAAATTAAAATCATTGTCAGTTCTAATTAAATTTACTTCCTCTTGAATAGGTGCTATAAACAATAATATGACAACAGAGTTGATCTACAACCTCTATAATAAATGATAATGAATATAGATACATGTATTATTATTCATATTGTAGATATGGTTTATAGGTATAAGTTACAGGTGTGGGTGGTCATAAATTAGGTGTGGAATTGTATTTATGATAGATATACTTATTCTAAATTTAGGGAAGAGACCACAATATAAAATCCTTATTAACCTTGGCATAGATTTGTTGGTGTTCTATTGTCTTAAATTATTCTAATAATAACTAAAGGAGTGGTCATGAAAATTGAATTGAGTACTCCATACTCTTCTTTCATATTTATTTACTACATGGTTTTGTCCTTAAATCGTAGATTTGTTATGAAATACTTAGAGGCCTTTCAATTCACTCTTATGTTGAGAACAATGAATTTTATCAAAAGTATCTATTATTCCAAATGAGATGATTATTATGTGATATAGAAAATATTATTTCATTGTTAAATATCTTAGGATGCACCATGGTCCAAGATAGGTATTAATACATTCTCAATTATTATCATTGCTAGACAATAATAAATTTGGAGATATATTTTAAGCATGGTCTCTAGTTGAATAAAGAGAAAGAAGATTTTTAGGTTCCTTACTAAATGATCAAGTTGTTGTATTGATGGATGTTTGAGACTATAATAAAAGGATCTTAATCATATTACAAGCTTAGCTTGGGATAGTGTTTTAGGATAATTTTTTTATAAGTTTCACCACTCTGCATACAAATTATGTTTTAGAGTTGTGACCATTGGTCTTTTAATATTCACATTAGAACCATGTTTGATTCTAAGAATGTGGGGTTGGGGAAAGAAATAATATTAGCATGGTTTGGATAACCTCATATATATAAATTGGAAAGAGGAATATAAGCATTATAATTGATAATCATGTGAATAATATAGTTCAATTATCTTACGAAATTTAGGAGTATGTAATCATTGAATCTTGAGTGTATAATCGTGGAACGTAAATGACTATGTTAAGGTTGCAGTTTTGTTAAATAAATTATATGTTTTAACAATTAGTAATATAGTTATTTATATACTTTAACTACATGAAATTTCATAATATTTTGGAAAGTTGGAGGATGTATGTTTTTCTTAACATTGTGAACTTTGATCTCCTCTCATTTGAACCTTGGGATATTTGAGTGTCTTCAATTGTTTGATTTAATTGTATCAGCGTATGAGTTGTGAAGGTTTTCCATAGTTATGGTGTATTGTTTGATAAATAAGGAATTTTAGTAAATATGAAAATAATATCACCATTGGATGTATTGCTTGTTGATGCTTATTGGTTTTGTTTAATTTGTTTATTAGTCATATTATTAGCTTGTTAGGGCATCGTGTGTGGAGAAAATAGAGGTCTCCCTTGGAAGTCCTATTACCTGATTTACTTGTGTTTGCATTGATTATGTAAATAGAATACTTATATACTTTCAATCCTTGTGTTGCTATTTTATATTTTAAAATATTATATATATTAAAGTTATTATATTAGAATATTGGTGTTTAGGTTAGTTAATCAATTGAGTAGGTAAAAGAATTAGAAAATTAGATTAATAGTTATAATGGACATTTGAGTATTATTATGTGAATGGTTTAGTAAGAAAAGTTAGGGTTTATATAATGAGTTTTAGAAATAGTGCTATAATGTTCTCCCATGAATGAATTGATTTGATTGTTGTTCATTGTGGAAATGATTTTGTTCTATAGAGTAATCATGTTTGTGATGTAAGGGTTGCTTGATTGAATGTTATATTGTTTATTGGGAATTGTATAAATTTTTGGAATATATGTTGATTTTGGTTATGGTTGTAAGTGGGAGCCCATTTGTGCCTAATGGTCATTGCGAGGATTTGATCTTGAGTTCGGTTTTGTATTGAGGGGATTATGTCAGTTTTGTTGAGTTTGAAGGTCTTGCTATGATGTTAACCCTCATTCTTCTTCACTGTTGATTTGTAAATTGTGGATTGTATTTTAGTCTCCTGAGATCATGGGATTGTAGCCAATTTGATGGGAAACCATTGTGTTAGCAATTTGAGAGTCTTCTAGAGGTTTGAGGGGAGTATGGTTTTTACTTGCATAGGTTGGTATGGGGGCGAAGGATCTGGTGAGGCTGCCCGGGTAACCCAGAATGGGGGTCAAAAACCTAGGAGGATCCGCATTGGGTAACCCATATCAAGCCTTGAGTGTTTTCATGAGTTTTATTTTGCTTCACCTGAAAGTGGGTGGTTACATGATTTTTTCATTTTGGGTAATGGTTGATCTTTGTACTTGGATTGTGTTTTTGTGGGTTTAGTCTTGCACTGGGAAGTCATTTACTTTGAAGTACTACCATGAGACAGTACATGCCTCTCTTGGTGTATTTATTGATTTGGCTTTGATTATTTGTGCAAGTGGGCTTACCCAGTCTGTGAATTTGAGATTTGTTGTTGGAAGGGGGAGTGGCTTTCAATAGGGGTCGACACACAAAGTGGTGTACGGGTAACTCATTGAGATTTTCTTTAATCAATGATAACCTAATAATTAATTAGGGGGTTTGGGTAGTTTCTCACATTAATTTAGATAATGTAGCCTCACTCATGGCCCAAGTGCTCATTTAGGCTTGGGATGAGTGGGAAGGCCTGGAATGGCAAAGGTCAACTACCTTGTCCTCTTGAAAGGTATGTTGATCCCACATGAGTGAGAATGGGGGTCGGGGATCGGTTGAGGTTGTCAAGTTTTAACCAGGTAGGGGGTCGGTAACCTATGAAGATTCACATTGGGTAACCCATGTCAAACTTATGTGATGGCACTCCACCCTTTTGTTCCCCTCTTCTTGTGCTCGTACCTCTAGAAGCAGATGTAGTCTTGTGTTTGTTGTTGCTCTTGTTGTGGAGTCATGTTTTCCAATGTTCACCTGACTGATTTGGTTGTGGGTCTTTCTTGTCATCTCCTCGCACGGGGGATGGGTCTTCATACCCACGCAATCGGGTGGAACATGTTATGCACCCCATTGGGTTCCTAGGTTGTGTTTGTGATACAAAAGCAGATGGAGAGTTTTAGAGCTTCACTTGGTTGAAGACGGTTCCACGCTTTGCACCTTATTCTTCCTTGATGTATTATTCTTATACTTGATGTACTCTTCCTATTGATATAAGGGAAATCATTATGTAATGTACTATTGTATCCATGATGTGTTGTACATCTATGGAAATATGCTCCACAATTGTAGTATTGAGCTATGAATTGAAATGTGATAAAATGTTGTATGTATCTTTCTATCCCTTTTGATCTTGGACAGTTGTATGTTATCTTTATGTAATCTTGGTTCATTCGTTATCGTATGGTATTAGCTCTAGATTTTTTGATGTTGTCTCGTCTACCTCGGAGGACATAGTTGATATTGTAAATGCATAATTGAAGTATATGTAATGTATATTCATGATTACCTTATGTAATGTTCCATTTTCAAAAAAAAATATATGTGGTAATTTGTTAGTGTTAGTTGTCTTTTGGGGTTTGCACGACAGGGCGTCATAGTTTATGTCCTTTTGTGTAAATTTCTTGTGAGATGGGATGATTGTAGTGAATGTCTTTAATGGTATTCTTGTTGTGCTAAGTGAATAAGGGTAACCATCTAGAGGTTTAAGGGAGTAGCATGTATGTTGGATTTCACAGTGCATATGATTGATAATGTATTTGTGATGTGTGCAAGAGGGTTCCATGCTCTGTTTATTCATTGTTATGGTTGTAATTTTGAACAAGATGGTCCATGCCTTGCTGTGTGTGTGTTTCTTGTGGTATTTTTTTGTGTGCGATATGGCTTTACCTTGCTTGTTGTTTTGGGTCTCTAGTTGCATGTAGGAGGAGTGGCTCTCAATGGTGGTCAGAACCCATACTGGTGTCTAGGGTAACCCATTTGAGAGTTCCATAATCCAGTGATAACCTAATTAATGAATTAGGGGTTGGGTAGGTTCTACATTAATCAAGATAAGTGAATGCCTCACCCATGCTTGTAGTGCTCATTTAGGCTAAGGATGGGTTGAGAAAGCCAAGTTGGCAAGACCGACTTCCTTGTCCTCACAAAAGGAAGATTGGTTCCATATGTGTCACCCTATGGGGTTAGTGTCTAGTGAGAGACTGCCAGGGTAACCCATATCAAGACCATGCGATGACACTCTCCCCTATGCAAAATAGTATTCCCTCATTGTGGTTTCTCCCTTTGGTATGTGATTTCCTTTGGAAGCAATGTATGTTTTTATGTGTTGTTAATGTTGTTGCAGTGTCAGTTTGGAGTCTCGATTAGCCTTGTTATGTTAGTTTGTGGTCACCTTGTTTGTTTGTTGTTGTGGGAACTTGTGTTATCTCGTAGCATGGTGGGTGGACCTTAGGGTTCCACGTGGTTGGGAGGTTTGTGTACTTTTTTCCTCCATTGGGTTTCCCTTGCTTTTGTCTGTGTGTGTGGTGACTACTCATGGTGATGTGGACTCCTGCACTTGTTCTAGCTTGAGTGGACTATCTTACATGTACTTGTATTGAGCTAAAATTAGTTGTATCATGTATTGTAGCTCCAATGTATATCCTTCTCTATTGAACTCGAGGAAGCATTGTTGTACAAGTTGTAATGTTGTAACTGAATTGTTGAACTCTCTCTCTTGTAATGGATAATGTAAATGTTGTATCTTGAATATGTTAGTTAATTGAAATGATCTCAAATTTTGTTCAACTGATGACATGTTATGGTTAATTCATATTGGTTGATCATTTAATGCGATTGATTAAATGAACCTTTTATTGTTAGATAAAACTTGTTTAATGAAATAATTCATAATTCTTGTTAGCTTGGTTATTGGACATTCTAGTAGCGTTGACATGGAACCTTAGAGGTCTTAGATTTAGCTTACATGATAGCATATGTTCTACAATCTTCAATGTGTTGCACTTAAAAAAAAATGTTCCGTCTTTAAGTTTTGTAGCGGGTTGTCCTTTGGGGTTTCGTGGTGGGGCGTCACATACCTACACTTTTAGTTTTGTGTCTAGCAAATTTATCTTTAAATTATGATATATATGTTTAAATTAAGCTATTGTAGATGAACTTCATCATACACATTAGTTTGCTATTTTGGAAATGAGTTTGTATAAAATTAAAAGTGTATTTTTTTATTACTTTGACAAGGTGGATAGAAACAACTTGAATATTCATCTGTCGTGTGCAATGTTTATCCATATAAATCTTTAAACCTTGATACAAATATTTTTCGTAATTTTTAGGAGCATGCTCTTTTCTTTAAATTTTTCTATCCATCATCCAGAAATATTTTTCCACTCCTAGTGATGGCTTTAGATGAATATTTTTTCCTTTCTTGTCATCAGACCATGTTTCCATTATTATGTCATTAAAGGAAATTTCTTCATTAAATACCTCTTGTAAATCAAGATTAAAACTATTATAAATCAAGAAAGTAAGGACTTGATATTTTGATTGTGTTGCTAAATCATGAAAAACTTCCTTTTCTAGACATGGTTTTAAATGTTCCCTTTGCATCATGTCTCATTCGTCAATGTAGGGCTCTTTGTATACTCATCCTTAATTAGAATATCCTCCTAATTCCTTAATAATTTATCCTCTTCTTTAGGCTTCCAAGGTATGATGATATTTTGCTTTCTTTCGTGTAGGTCTTCTTCTATTGTTATGGAAAACTTTGAATTTGTGCACTCGCCACATTCAAATTTATTAGTTCTCAGGACTATATTACCAACAATCTTACTGGGGTTCCTTAATTTTGATTTGACTAGAGTAAGGTTAGACAAATCCCTAACTCTTCTTTTACAAAACATCGACTTGGTTAAGGGGATTATTTTATTGATAGCCAAGCTCATCCTAGTTAAGAAAGTTATATAGTTAAATTCATTATGCTCCATAATGTCATGGATTCTACACTGGTTAGTTAATCCAAAACTAAGCAAATTTTCTAGATATAGTCTTTTATTTAAGGTTTTATGGATGAGAGAAATGGTCCTGAATCATAATCCTTTCTAAGGCTTCAACTTTAGGATTTTCATTATGCAAGATATACATAATTGTCATGTTGCCTCATCAGGTCCTCCTTCTAGTGATAATTATGTTGATGTGACTGTTATATACATAACACCATGCAAATAAATCCTTGCTAATAAAATAAGAGAACTTATCTTTCTTGAAAGAATGACTAGAATTTCCTATTTAAAGGGAATCTTAGCTATCCTAAGGCTCGAGAATTTTAAGTCTTGACACACTAGGTTCACTCAAGATTTGTTGTGCAATTGTTGTTAAACGTAAGGGGTCTATTGGTTTAAATATTTTAACTCTCAAGAAATTAAGTAATGTACAGATATTTAGCAACTATGACATGCACTAAATTTCGCTTCTAATACTCCAAATCATTCAAAAAAGAAAAGAGAAACTATAAAGAAAGGTCAGATTTGAGAAGAAAAGGGCCTACAAAATTAATGGCTCCTATTTATTATCCACGCATTCACAGAAAAATAACTAAACCAAAGTATTAACTATTTTGTATTTCACTAGATTGCTTCACAGTTACAAACAAAATAGGGTAAATGTTTGAAGAAAAAGAACTGTTCACCATCAAAATAGTATCAAAATGCACCCAAATCTAGTGCAGCAAATTGACTCTTCTGATAGGAGCAAACAACATTCTATTATGCAAGATATACGATTTGGAATAACCTTCAAATTTCTTTGATAATAGAAACTTCTACTGTAAACACAAGTTTTTATGTTGGAATTGAAAAGGAAACATGAAATAAATGTAAAATTTGTGGTATGCCAATTCTATCTCTAATAAGTTCAACAGATTTTGATCCTTAAAAAAGTGACTCCCTACCTTTTATAGAACACAAGGAAATAGTCGGATACAAAAGCACATGGATTGAAACAAGAATAATCCAATCAAAATATAACACATAACACATGGCTCAAAGAGAACAATTGGCATGCTAGCAGATATTTTTTGCATTCTCTAGAGTTACAGTCAAAGTTGACCCTTTGACTTACAATAATAACCCATTGATGCATGAAATTATGGGTAAAATAATATCAGTTCCTTTTAGTCTTCAAAACTTGCAAGAAAAGCTAGCCTCTTATAAATTTCCCAATTTTGGTGATGAGTTCCACTTCTGGGAAAGATTCCTGAGAGTGGAGGGCAGGAAAAAAAATTTGTTCTGCTGACATCAAAAACCTAGATCATATTTCTTCCCATTTCCCACTTTTCACCTTCAAACACTTCTTTAGCTAAGTCATATCGGGTTTTGTTTCAATCGTTGAAGTACTTTTACCATTTTTTTCTTTTCAATACTTCCTGCTAGTTCTGGCTTTCACAAACAACAACTTTCCCTTAGTAGCCACCATCTCTCTATATCGTGCATCACTTTACAATACTCATCAAGTAAAATATTGCGCATTTAATTAATGCATTCACAACAATAAACCATTAAATCTTGCATTAGTCCAATTGAACCTTTCTCAAAGCATGTTTACAAGAATAGCAATAATTTCATTTAATTTTCTGATTTTTCATATTTGTGGGTTTAGAAGTTTTTTGGTTTTCTAGATTTGTGGGTTTAGAAGTTTTCAGGTTTGGAAATTCACAGCTTAATACTGGATCTTTCTTTTGGTGAAAGATATCATGGATCCCTACTTACTGCTCTTCGGATGATACTTCACCTGGCGCCAACACCCTACATACTTCCTACTAACTTAAACCAATCACTTTGACTCGTTCGCTTCACGCATCTAATGTTACTGCCAACTACACTCTACCAAATTTTCCACTGACTAAGCAAATCCCTTAGGTACTCCATGACACCTTAGTCTTAAGCAAACTTCCCCACTGAGATTCTATGTGATCAACTTCTCTGAGACATTCGACTTGGCCCAAATTTTACTCGATACCAGTATCACATACACTCTTTTAAATTTTTACCTTGTGTGGGATGTAGTTCTAGATTTACACTTAACTAATCAGGCAATTTTGAAAACTTAGGGTCCCCATGTTACTGGAGTAACTTGGGGCGTGTTGTGTGACCACACAATAAAAAAAATGTACGTCATGCTCATATGAAGTATATCGATGCCCAATATATATGATTTTTATGAGATGGTTGAGGGTGGTATAGTTATAGTATAGATGGCTGACATTTGTATATTCTACCACTAAGCTAGTGAACATAGAGAAATTTAGTTGCTGTAGAGAGGTCATGTGCCTTCCCTCTTCTAACATTTAATTTTAGTCTTATTATGTTTTGTATGTTAAGTATTAAGTGGGAGAATATTAATATAAGGTGTATCATTCACTTTGCAATCCTAACTCATAATTAATTATACTTAACTATATACACAATAAAAATGTATGATCTTCAAACATGTTGGAGTGGGCTAAATAGGATGATCATACACAGATTGGGATATTATTTAACTAATTACTTTTATCTTAGCTATTTGGTATATTGTGTAAGTAAGCAATGAATAGGGAGATTACATTGAATATGTTAAAATTGGGAGTTACAAAGTATTTTCCTGATACGGTGATTATGACACAAATATTGAATGTCTTCATGAAGTACATAGGATTAGGTTCTTTTGATCAATTTGTTGTAATAACATAATCCATGGCATCTATGATGCATAAAAAGGGTGTAAGATGTATAAGAAGAGTTGAGTATTATTACAAGATGCTAAATCATGAGCATAGGGACATTGAATTTTTGTCAAAGCTCATAAAAAACTAATGATTTTAGATACTAGTTGACGGTTTCTAGTTTCAAATATTTCTAAAGGAATGAGTGATTTTATAGATATATATTCCTTTAATATTAATACAAACTTGAGTATCTTTGATGGTGGAGTTTCAAATAAAAAAATCTCTACACAAATCTAACAACTTGTGATTTACATCTTTTATATTTATTTTTTCATAAATTTATTAATTTTATTAACTTAATCATATATTTAATTAGAATAAATCTATATCATCATAATATTTTATTGTATTGTCTACCATATTAATCAACAAAGTTGAAGTTTTACTTCTAATATAAAAAATCCTTATCAAATTTTAATTGCTAGCTGATAAAATTTTATGTGGGCCTTCATGAACAAAATTAAGTATCTCTCATGTTGCATGACTTTCTCCATCACTAGTTTTTAATCCTTGTTAGAAACTCCTCTTGTGCACCCTTTTTGTTTCATTTAACTAATTTTGATAGTTGCCTCAAAATGAAAAAAAAATCCATCACCATTAGACAAAACAAATCAATATAAAACACTCGCTTGAATTATTGCAAATCACACTATACCACACTTCCTTTTTTATTGTCAATGATTCCTGCATTTTTATACATAATGTCCAGTTTTCCATGCTTTTTCATGGCCAATTCCACTATGGATATATGTTTCCCAAGGAGAAATTTAGGGTGTCTCATGTATTGTTGGTTTTTAGTCATGTGATATTTTAATTCATAACATTACTTGATTTTACAAATTTGAGAAATTTTATGAGTTTTGGAAAGTCATCTGCCAAGGGCATGAATGTCAATGGTAATGATAATTTTTATATTATTTCACATCTCGATTTTTCTTACATAAACTTTATTTGATGATAAATGGAACTCGATGAGACCATTGGATAATATGTGTTTGAAACATAGATTAATGTGTTTTCATGGATGATAAATTAGATGTTATCTTTAAAATGCATGTTGTGATTAAAATAATGATAAATTATTATGATGTATGGTTTTATGAGCTAACCTATTGATGAGATATTGAGTGTAAATGAGTGTAGGAACAGGTTGAAGGTGAGAACATGGTTGAGATAGAGATGACCTAGTTATCCTACAATAGTCGACATGATAGAAATCCTATGCACACACTCATGTAGTTGTATTCATCATGCATTGTGAATGATTATGTTATACATTGTGTTATCATGAATACATCATTGTCTATTGTGTGTTATGATTTAAATAATTACTGTCTTATGGTTGTTTTGTTTGTGAAAATTAATTTAATTAGAAAAATAAAAGGTTTTATTTTCAAATGTTTGATAATGATAAATCTCATCATTTATATTTATATATAATAATGCAATTATATATGTGTGTGTGTATGTGTGTGTGTGTATTATAAATATAAAAACTTTATGTTCATAATTATTATATTTGTATATCTATATATAATAATGATATTATTATTTATATATATGAATATATAAATAGCTTATTATTAAAAAGAAAACAAAACAAAATAAAATAAGTTTTAAAATCAAATGATTTGCATGATAAATCATGTGATCATGGCATGCAGAGAAAGTTTAGTTCTAAAAATAAAGAGGTACTCCAACTGGAGGACTTGCATGCAAATATGAAAACCATGAAAAGAGAGCTCAAAGAAGGGAAGGGACAACGATTTTGATATCATTACTAGCAGTGACTGAGTAGGATTGGCATTGTAGTATCTAAGTAGAGTTGAGGAGTTAGCATGTAGAGTAAGAGACTAGGCGTTACCTCAAGTGCTATTGTTGTTTATTAGATGGCTTATGAATGAATGGTAATAAATAGAACCCAATTTGTAAGTTTAAATGACGAATGATATTAATATTGTATCATGGGGTTTGAAGGAAATTATTGTTTATACCGTAGCATATATTTAGTTCTTTGTATCAACCAATATATGTATTATTCTACATGTGCATACATAACAAAACTTGTGTGTCGACCTTATTGCCTCAGTATATGGCATAAATATGCCTGTAACTTTTTGTGGCAATTGAATATATGTTTTTGTACCTCTATTATATATGGACATGCATACTAAATTGATTAAGATATTTGGTTGCCATATATGTGTAAATACCATCATATTGATTCACCAATAACACTTGAAACCATAGAATCAACCATGTTTTCAAAAATATTTGTAGTTGTTATAAGAACATGTATATGATTATTATGTATAATGTAAAATAGCAGTTATGTATATTGATAATAATATATACACATATATATGGTATGAATTTATTATATTTGAATTAATTATCAGTTTGTGACTGTAACCATATATGAATTCTTTGTTGTTATAAAACCACTGTATTATTCCATAATCTCAGCATATATAAATACTAGTATACATATATCTATATATGTATAAATATACATATATACGTGAAACTATAATATATAAATATAGTGTATTTTCCATGAAGTTAACACTGGTAAACATTTTATTTATGTTATGATGATTCCATAATAAAACTGTAAAATTGAATATATGAAATTGTCATATAATTGTTATGGATCTTATTCTTTTATTTCCAATCAACATATCAATGGTATATATTTGTATGTATGTATGTATGTATGTGTATGTATATACATATAATTATATAAATATAATGGTACAAATATGCATCATATATTATGAACTGGTTTTTTATGGATTTAACCTATGTGACATTAAATATTAGTTAGCATTGCATATATATTAAATATTGCATGAAATTGAGAAATATCATTAGTTAGAGATCAAATTGCATGTCAATTATACATTCAACCATCATTATGGATGAAATGATTGAAATAAGAAAAGACCTTCATATAATCATTTTGCATGAAAAGAAAAGGGTTATTTAAATTTTCATGATCATTGGGTATATGCATGTTATATTATCTTCATGAGGAAAGTAGTTTTCTTCTATATGTGATTTGGATTTACCTTCTAGGATGGGTGCTAAATAGGGACTAATAGAGGGGAGCAGATTGATTTTTCAGATCTACCTACCATTTATGATTTAATTACTTTGGCTAAAGTTGTGTACCATTGAAATAAATGGATGTTATTTTATTCTCTTTGTCATATCTTGATAGTAGGGCATAACATGTTCATATATGGCATGCATGTAGATATATCAAGTTGTGTCAAATTCCCTCCTTCCAACCATTTCCAGGTTGCTAGGCTTCTTATGTAGGGTCAAGTATTGTTCATGTTAAGAATTCTAGGGAAGCGTAAGCTTCATGGTTGGACAGAAAAGTGCTTAAGTCATGTTCTTATCTCTTGGTTTATCGATGACCATTAGGGTTAGTGGCGAATGGAGAATCCAGTGATTATGTTTCTTTTATATCTTTACTTGTATTATTATGACTAGATGGGCATGAGAGCTCGAGTCATATTCTTGCATAAACTATATCTTGTACTTGAAAGGTTCAATTTTGATGCTTCTATGCTTAGGAGATAGAATAACAAACTTCTACACTTCTCATTCAAGGAAAACCCTAGAGATCTTAATCTAAGATATGCAAAGGAGAAAGAGATCTTGCAATAGGGTTGTCCTAGGGTCTAATTATAAACTAAAGAGAGGTTCACCACCAAGATAGGGCTTGGAAAGACTAATGAAATGTAGGACCTAATGTTTAAACCTAATCCAATGCAAAACTTCACTAAATGACCTAAAAATGCATGTAAATTAGAATAGAAAGATGGGAGATGAAAGGTGTGCACTTGGAAATCTGAAGAGGACTGAATGAAGACTTAAAATGCTGAAAACACTAATTTTAATGATGACTGGGACTCATATACTAGACTAGGAAATATAGTCCCAAATTAGGGTTTCTATGAAAAAACTAAAATTTGGCAGAGAGATGATTGGAACTTCTAAAATCTATAAGTTTTCCTATACTGGGACTCATACGCTAGAAGTGGCGTATCATTCTAGTTAGGGTTTTCTAGAAATTCAAAGTCTGATTCTTCTCTTCAATGTCTGCTATGTCCTTGCCACCCAATTTTTGGATTTGAAACTCTGATTTGCAACCTATGGATGTCTTTCCATGATCTCCAATGCAAGGTGACAACTTTGACAACTTTGAACACTTGAAAACTTTCTCCAAACTTTCTCTTCAATGTGTCTTAAATCTAGATCTGCAAATCACACACTAAAGAGGGGAAAATGTTGTTTTGTTAGTGGAAAGGGGTTTTCCTTGGTCAAACCCCATTTTGGTAATCAAACCTTGTAATGAAATGAAGGAATGATGAATGAACAACATGCAATGTTACAACTCACCAAACACTAGTAATAAAGTGTTGCAAACATGTATGAAGTGGCTCCAATGGGTGTAGATCTTAACTCTTACTTGAATGTGATAGATCTTGAATTGAATGCTAGCTTGAATTGTGAAACCCTACGTCACAATTGTTAGCTCAAAAACAAACATGATGCTTGATACTTGAATTATGCTCTAAAACACTTGATAATCAACCCTTGAATGCTCTTGTAAGCACTTGAATGCTCTTGTGAACTCCAATTTGCTATTAGGAATGCTCTCATGAAAGTCTTGGATGAAAATGAGTGAAATAACCTTGTATTTACACTTGTTTATGCCAAATTTCTAATTACAACACTACAAGCTGACATCAAATCTAGGAGAATGAAATCCCACCAAGAATTTGAATTAATTTTGGCTTTGGGCCACATGGGACTCATACGCCAGAAGTGGTGTATGAGTCCCATTAGGTATTAATTATGAGACACATTTTCAAAAATGCTTAGAAAGATGTGAAATCAAGATTAGAGCCCAAAAACCTAGGTGGGACTCATATGCCCAAGGTAGCGTATGAGTCCCAGATCACCAAATTTGGGCTACACAACCTTAAAACACCTGAATTATGATTGGATCTTGGTTTATGCCAGGAATATCTCTGGAAAAATACATTTAATGAGGCTTGTGGATACAAAATAGGGCCAATTAAAGCATAAAGAAGCCCAATTATTTAATAAAACCCTAGAAAAGTGTGAAAGTATGGTACAACACTTTACAACACCTAAAATAAGGTACAATTAAGTTTATTTAGTTCACAAGGGCCCAAAACCTAACGCGAGTGTGTTAAAACACATTACAACACTAATTCAAGGCATTGTTAAGCTCAATTTTATAAGGAGGGCCCAAACAAGTGTGAAAATGTCACAGATGACATTTTTCAACACTACAATACTCTATAATACTTGACTAGATAGTACTCCATGTGATGATGTACCTTATTTCTGGTGCTTAATATTCTAGATTAGACACTTTTACATGTGAGATGTAATATGTCATTTGTATATGTTGAATATTTTTTATTTCATTTCTATATTTATGTGAAAATGAGTTACTATTTACTTTTACGAGATAGTCTATGGTTTTGAACCTTATTGAATTTTTAAAAATCTAAATTTATAGTTGGAACTATTCTACCTTTCGTGACCTGAGTTGTTTTTCTATGGAGATGGGTTATGAAACCTCACACTTCTCACTATATGCTAGGAATTTTTGGTTGACCAAGTCTTCAAATGTCCTCTCAAAGATGATGACCATGAGCATGGAATTTCATTGTCATTTTGGAGGATTCCCATCTTTCAAAAAAAGTTGAAAGATTGGTTAGATGAAGAGATCCCCATGACCTAGAAGAAATTCCATATTGAATTTTGCATCTCCAATTAAATAAAGAATGTGTAACATACCCTATTTATAAATTTGTAAGATTTGTTAGATTTGTGAATAACACGAGACATGGGATCAAACAGCGAACAAAACACCTACTCAATAGCTCTGCAAAACAAAAAATTTATATTCCTCAAAAATAAAATACTTACAAAATGAATAATACAAGAGAGAATGAATGCTATGGGCTGATGCAAGAAGTTGGGTACACAAAAAACTCAAAAAGTGGAAATGTTTTTGCTGTTTTTTCAGAATTTGTCACACTTGGACTGAAAATTTGAGGCACTTCCACAATGAATCTTAAAAAAAGTCAGTAATATGAAATTTAGAATTTTGAATCTAGTTTCTAAATATGTAAATTATTAAAATACCCAGTTTATAGAAATTAAATTTTGATAAAGATCTATAAAAACAACTTTTTAAAAGTCCCTGTTTTTTTACCATACCAAGCAGGTGTATGGACAACACTTTTTGACCCAAATAAAATTATTTTGCTAATTACTTTTAGGAAAAGAGAGCTAACAACATGAAGTTTGGGCTGGATTTTTTTTTGTAATTTTTGGTTGAATATTTTTTCTTAATTAATTTTTTATTGGCCTTAATTGATGTTTTTTCAAATCAACATGTACGGACAACATAATTGGACCTAAACAAAACATTTTTTTACTCTTTTTTTTTCATTGTGTAGAGAATTGTCTAAATTTTGGTCCCATATAATTTTTTTTACAAGAAACTCAACCAATACAAAGTTATTAAAAAACCAAAAAAACCTGATCTTTCAAGTTTAAGGCCTAGTTTGCTTAGAAATTAATTAAAAAATAGCAAACGTAATCCAATTTTAACAAAAAATATATATTTAGAAAGTAGACATTGTGTTCTCTAATGGGTTTTAATTTTATAGACTCATTTAGAAAAAAAGTCCATCATCTATGTTGTCAAAGTTGGACATTCTTCTTCAATCTACCTTAGTTTTTTAGTTACAGGTCAAAAGCTAAGGCTCGGATTGCCAAGCCTTTCCCAAGCCTAAAACTAGGGCTAGATTTGGTATGGGAGATCAACTTTTAAATAACGTGTATGCATTATAGAAACATGTACGTGTTATTTAAATAAAATGCGTACGCGTTTCATATCGCATACGTGTTACGTTTTGGCCGTTGCGAGACCGTAACGCGTACACGTTATGAAACGTGTACGCATTTTTATACATAATGCGTACGCGTTTCATAACGCGTACGTGTTTCTATAATAGCCGTTTTTCCTAATTTGAAAAATACTGGTAAAACACGATTTTCCTGCAACATTTTTTTTCTGTAGTACGGTCCGAAAGTGTTATTTTCCGCGTTTTTTATTGAAAATTTATCTTGTGCAGGGCATATTCTATTCAAATTATTGGAAGAGTAAAAGTGCAAGTTAAATTTTCTGAAGTGGAATCAAGTGCAAGAACTTTTTACAAGAAGATTTGGAAAAAGTAAATTTTTGGATGTACTCATGATGATTTTGTACTTCAGAGTTTATAGAAAAAATAATCTTCATAGTACATAGTTTTATTTGAATATTTGAAGGAGGTGGCAATTTTAAAATAGGTTTCTTGAATTATTGTTTTTGTCATCAAAGAGGATTTGGTAACCATGGGTGATAAGAAAAGACAAAGAAAAAGATGTAGAAAGGTAATGACACCCGAAGAAATTCAAGCAAATAAAGATAAGGAGGCAAAAAGACAAAGGGAAAGGAGAAAAAGGATTCATCAAATGAAAGATTTGGAAGCATCTAGTTCCAAGAATGTCAAAGAGGAAGCCATGAATGATGAAATCAATGTAGATGATGCAAATGTGGAGATGGTGAATATGGAAGAAAATGCAACTATGGAGACAAACCCAACTGTGCCTTCAACTTCAACTTTGAATGATATGCAAACAACTTGGGTGTGTCTTCAAATCCACCTCCCAATGATATGGAAAATGTACCTATTCAAACAATCTATCCAGGTATGTCTTCAAACCCAAGTTTTTATAATATTGATATTGCTTGTTTAGAAGAAGTTGGATACACAATTGATGAGATTAATAATACTAGGGTTGAAACAATACAGAAACAAGAAAATGATGAAATTATATCTTATGAGAATGTAAATGAGAATGAAATCCCTAATATTGATGAAAATGAGAATGAAATCCCTTTTACATTTGAAAATGAAAATGAAACCCCTTGTGTGAATGAAAATGAAACTCCATCTATGGATGAAGGTGAAAATGTTTTTTTAACAATTGAAACAAATGTGCTAGATAACCTTCGTGGTAAAGTTTCTTCAAGACAAATTAGAAATTATGGAAATAAAATATATAAAATGTTTTTTTATAGAAAGAAATTAGGATTCCAATGTCAACTCATGGTGCAATTGATGAGAATGTTTAAAATGAGAAAAGTGATGAAAAAATTAGGTGTTTTTGTAAAACCAAAAAAGAAAGATGATTCAGTAGAACAAGTCATATCTAGTGTTGCTAATGCTATTGATGTTATTGGTAAGAAAAGTCGATCAAAAGATAAGAATGCGGCTCGCCGTGCAATAACAACTGCTCTAGTTGATAAAACAGCTTCAAATAAAAGAATGTTAAGTAAGATTAGTAAATGTATAAACTTAAATCCTAGAACTTTGATAAGAGCTGCTAAAAGAAGAGAAAGTATTGAAAAAGATCCTATTAATCAATGTTGGAGTTTTAGTGGTAGACTCCCAAGATCAGACATGAAATTAACTAATGAAATTAAATCTTTAATCAAAAAATTTTGGTATGATAATACAAGAGTATCACCTAACATTAGAGATGTCTTAAAATTAAGGGTGGGTTCCAAAAATTGTGAACCTCATCCAAAGCATCTCTTAGATATGACTCAAACTGAATTATATAAAAAAAATTAGATGCTTCAATCTTACCATTGAATATTAGCATAAGTCAAAGATCATTCGAAAAGTGTAAACCTTGGTATGTTAGAATTAATAAGCAACGAATCTCTTGTTGTTGTAAGACTCATGTACAATTTCATTATTATTATGATATATTTCAATATATACGATGCACTTTGCATGCTAACCAAATTATGCAGGACATTTGTGGTATTAATATGCCACCTGAAAGAATCAAAGATTTTATAGCAAGTTTGTTTTGTAATCCCTCTTTAAATGGAAACTCATTTTTTTAAAAGGATGCATTTCTGGAGAATGCGATAGATGTGGTAACTTTTCATTATTAGGAGAATGTATGCATGAAAGTAGTTTAGATGAATTTGGAAAATAATTAGTGGATGTAAAAAATTTTAAAAATATTGAGTATTCTTTAAAAGATGGTAAAATTGGAAGACGTGTTGAGCTAATTGTGGAAAAAGTTAGTGTGCATGCTTTTATTACTGAATTTAAAGATAAGTTTGTACCTAAATATGTTCAACACTCTCAGGAGAATGTTGGCTTGATAATCAATTTTAAGTTTATGTAAAACACATTTCCAATTGGAACTATATTGTCAATTGTTGATTTTGCTAAAAATTATACTCTTGCTCCTGAAGAAATTCAATGACAATATTATAATTCAGTAAGTAGCTATATCGTTCACATTGTTTATAGACATGCAAGATAGTCTAAGATAATAGAAATTTTTGAGAGAGTACCATTTTTATGTAAGTGATAATCGATTACATTATATGAGTTTGTACAATATTGTTTTGATATATTTTATAAAAAATTAAAAGAGAGAGGAATTCAAATGCTAAAACATCTCATATGGTCAGATAATTGCACGGGTCAATTCAAAAATGCTAGAATGTTTTATTGGCTATGTAGAGTTCATAAGGAAAATAATATCCAACACATATGGAGTTTTTTTGAAGCTGGTCATGGTAAGGGAGAACACGATGGAGCAAGTGCATGTGTGAAAAGAGCTCTTGCTAGAGAGCAACTAAAATTTGAGGATGCTGCAAAATTTAGAAATGCATGTGCAATTGTAGATTGGTGCAATACCAAATTATCTACAAGAACAAGTGAGAAATCAATAATTCGACGCTTCTTTTGGTTAGTTGAAGAAAATGATATTTTTTCTCGACAGGATTGTGAAACAATTAATGGAAGTGCAAAATGGCATTCATTTAAGAGTTCAAATGCAAACACATGGACAATATGGACAAGGGAGTTGGCATGCTATTGTCAATTTTGTATTGTAGGTGATTGGCAGGCATGTGAAAATATGGAATGGGTCGAACAATGGCAACAAAGAGCTTTAACGCCTACATTGACACATGTTCAACATGAAATGACAATTGAAGATAATCAAGTGTTCGCATCAGATGATTATGATCGTGTTTCAGATCTTGTACAAGAAGGTACATTATTTATTGAGTTGAATTTTGTATGTATGCATGTTTATATGAGTTAAATATAAGTCACTTTTTATTGAATTTTGTATTTATTTTTGCAGGACATGTGTATGTTGTTGTTGCACCTCAAGGGAATGAAGAGTAGACAAAGTACTGGTTGGCTAGATGTGTTGAGAGAAAACATAAGTTGGTACATACTAGAGTGGATGATGACAACTTTGAGTATCCAACTGGTTCAGTGGTTGTTGTTGGCACCTGGCTTCGAAAATATTTGATGAGAAAGAATGGCTTGCCTGCATTTGAAGATTATGAAAGACACAAGAAGATTATGCATTATTCACATTTGATTTTGGCAACCAATATAAAACTAGTTAGATATCAAGGGAGGCCTGCTAATAAAGTTTTATGGACAATTTCAATGGATGATCATGAGACAATCATAGATGCATTACAAAAAAGAGAGGATGCAGATGGTACAATAGAGTAAATAAATATTGGTAAGTATATCTAGTTGTATATATATTTAATTGATGTATATATATATATATTTGTCTTTAATAATTTCCTAATTAAAGTTTTATATCATTTTTTGTTTCAGGTCTCCCAAAATTAGATGCTTTACAAAAAAGAGAGGAGATGCACATATATTACAATGGAATTTCAATCTAGAGACAGGTAACTATATATAGTTCTAGATACATTTAATTGATACTTTATAATTGATTTCATATCCCCTTAAGCCATTCTCTTAAAACCCCTTAAGTCATCCTCTTATGTACCATTAATCCATCCTTTTGCAGCCCCTTAAGTCATTCTATCAACTACCATTAATCCATCCTCTTAGGACCCCGTAATCCATACCCTCATATATCTACCCTTAATTTGTCCACTTGCATCCACTTAAGTCACTCTCTCAACACCTCTTAATTCATCCTCTTAGGACCCCTCAATCAATATCCTCATATATCTACCCTTAATCCATCCACTTGCATCCCCTTAAGTCACTCTCTCAACACCCCTTGGGGTTTAAATTCATTCTCTCAACTCCCCTTAATCCACCCTCTTACATCCCTTCAACTCATTCTATCAACTCCCCTTAATCCACCCTCTTACATCCCTTCAACTCATTCTCTCAACTCCCCTTAATCCACCGTCTTGCATCACTTTAACTAAGTCTCTCGACTCCCCTTAATCCACCCTCTTACATCCCTTCAACTCATTCTATCAACTCCCTTTAATCCACCCTCTTGCATCCCCTTAATCCACCCTCTTACATCACTTTAACTCAATTTAGGGTTTAGGGTTTAGGGTTTAGGGTTTAACTCATTCTATCAACTCCCCTTAATCCACCCTCTTGCATCCCCTTAATCCACCCTCTTACATCACTTCAACTCATTTTATCAACTCCCCCTTAATCCACCCTCTTACATCACTTTAACTCATTTTAGGGTTTTACTTAGGGTTTAGGGTTTAGGGTTTAGGGTTTAACTCATTCCTATCAACTCCCTTAATCCACCTTCTTGCATCACATGTAATCACCCTCTTACATCCACTTTAACTCATTTTAGGGTTTAGGGTTTAGGGTTAACTCATTCCTATCAACTCCCCTTAATCCACCTCTTGCATCCTTAATCCACCCTCTTATATCCACTTCAACTCATTTTATCAACTCCCCTTAAGAAATCCACCCTCTTACATCAGTTTAACTCAATTTAGGGTTTAGGGTTTTAGGGTTTAGGGTTTGCTCATTCTCTCAACTCCCTTAATCCACCCTCTTGCATCACTTTTAACTCATTGTATCAACTCCTCTTAATCCACCCTCTTGCATCCCTTAATCCACCCTCTTACATCCGCCAACTCATTTTATCAACTCCCTTAATCTACCCTCTTGCATCCTTAATCCACCCTCTTACATCCCTTCAACTCATTCTATCAACTCCCCTTAATCCACCCTCTTACATCCATTCAACTCATTCTCTCAACTCCCCTTAATCCACCCTCTTGCATCACTTTAACTCATTTTATCAACTCCCCTTAATCCACCCTCTTACATCCCTTCAACTCATTTTATCAGCTCCCCTTAATCCACCCTCTTGCATCCCCTTAATCCAACCTCTTACATCGCTTCAACTCATTCTATCAACTCCCCTTAATCCACCATCTTGCATTCCTTCAACTCATTCTCTCAACTCCCCTTAATCCACCCTCTTGCATCCCCTTAATTCGTCCTCTTAAAGGACCCTTAAGTCATATCCTCTTACATCTCCTTAATCCTCTTAGGACCCGTTAAGCCATATCCTAGGGTTCATGAGATGCATCCTCTTAACTCCCCTTAAGGAATTCTCTTAAGACCCCCCCTTAAGCTATATATCCTCTTAGGTCCCCTTAATCCATCCTATGGCTAACATCATTTGAATTTGTATGGAATTTACTATATGCAGTTCTTTTCTTGCATGAATTTTTTACTTAAATGACTCGTAAAATTGTAGTTACTTACATTAATTATTTTGCAAGTTCTCATCAAGTCGGTCTACAATGTGATTGTTGAACTGAAAAACTATTTTATCTGGAGACTATGTAAATATCAATTTTTAGTATTCACCTAAAAGTTGATAAGCTTTAATTGTATCTACATGCACATATATGTTTCATCATGTTATATAGTTGTACATTAAACTTCTTGATGTACATTATATATGTTTGTTTGATGTCACTTTTTAAATATCTTATTCAAATTCTATAGATTATACATATTTCATGTGTCTTCTATTTACCACATTTTATATAATTATTCAATTGTATAGATTATACATTAAATATACATACAAGGAGATGGTTTTTTGTTTATTGATTCAAATATTTGCTATGTAATTGGAAAATAGTTAGAATTACTTGCCCTTAATTTATTATGAATATGATTTAAGAAACTATTTAAGGAATGTTTTAATTTGTCACCTAACCATGTGATAAGTTATATATATATGAAATTTGATTCTAGATAAGAATTATTATATAGTGCATGTATTACTTGAAAATTTGATAAAATGTAAATATATAGATATGTATATAAATGCATATAATTATGAAAATGAACATAACATGATCTCATAATTGACTGCATATATAATCATCATATTAAAGTCAACTGATATAAATAAACACACATATATGATAATAACATGTTCAAAATAAAACTAGAGATCTAGATAGTCCATAAAATTTATATGTCAAGTCCAACACATATATTGAATTAAAACTAGAGATTTGTAGTCCATAAAATATAAAACTATCTAACTCTCAGGCTGATCAGTCAAATCAAGTCTCCTCTTTGTTCCATGTTGACTAGATGTACTTGCATCATGCTGTAAAAGAGTTCAAGAAACTCGAAATTAGATTTAAATTTATTTAGAAATTTTGATATAATTAAACATATTTAAAATTGAAAATATAAACTTTTAGATAAAAAAAACTAATTAAATATCGACTAAATATAGTAAAAATGATTTCTAGTATGCATAAATTACCATATGGTCATGTGAATCAACTGGCACATTTTCTTCAACAGGTAACATAACTGTCAGTTGAGAAGATGCAAATGCTTGATCCACTATATCCTGCATATTCATATAAAGAAAACAATATGTGAAAACCTTGAATATATATATATATATATATATATATATATATATATATATATATATAAAATGTTCGTAAAAATTGTATAGGAGATTTAAAGTAAAGTTTACAACCTCGAATGATATGACCTCATGATCACGCACCTGAGATTGCCCATGAATAGATGTCAATGATGTCTCAGGTGCGCGGCCCGCCATGGTTATCTCATCAAATCCCTACATATAGATGTACAACAGTTCATATAGATCATTCACACATGTGTATGTAAATGTAAAAATTAAATTAGATCTATGATGTGTATTTAATTTAAACTTAACAAACTTTTGAAAGCACGCACCTGAGCTGATGATGTCTCAGGAGCGCTCACCACTGTAACTTGTGGCTCGTCAATACTAGGAATAGTATGACTTCCCTACATCTAGATATAATATATCAATTCACACATGTGTACAAATTCAAATTAAATTATATATATATGGACACACAAATTATTTAATATATTTTGGTTCAAGTACTTGTCGAAAAGGTGAGCCCAAATCTACAGCACTCGACATATACACACAATGATGATATTGAGTTTCGGGCATCACGTCATCATGTGTCTATACACCAAACACAAAATTATTGAATTAATATTATATTATATATAGTTTGATGTTATTATTTACATGAATTTTTACATTTCAAACTTGAATTAAATTTAAGTTCAAAAGATGAACATACCTGTGTGGGACGATCCTCAGAATATAGTAAATTTAGGTATGATCCCGCCCCAAATGCATGTGCCCTGCCCAAGGTGGGAGTGTCTTCAGTGATTCTGGCCCGTCATAAGTTTATTATTGCCCCCAGTGGCCGCGGTAGTCTCAAGGAGATGTCCCAAAGTGAACTCAATGCCCTAGTGTAGATAATATTGGTTTGGTCGCTGAAATGCCAAGGGAATACCAGAGAAGGAGGAGAACAAGAGGAGCAATCGAGCACGCTGCTGAGGATCTATTATGTCTATCTATGTTAGCATGCCACACCCAAAATTCCCCTAAATGACCTCATATCAAACAGTTGTTTTTACCCAACCCAAACTCAAATTTCATGCATAAGCAAAATATATGGGCACCCTCACTGCCATGGTGGAGTATCAAACACCATCCACCATCTCTCCCAAAAATTTGCAGCTATCTACGGGTGCCTACACCATAAAATTGAAATTCTTTTTTTTGTGGGTGGTATTGGTTCGTTTGTTTGGGGGTTCACAAAATATTGGCACATAGCTTGTTTAGTGATTTTTAGGTCATTGATTTCTTTATATGACAGCCCATCTGCATAGAATTGTCTCCTCTCTTCTCTCCATTGATGGAACCTATCTAGGTCCGCATCGATAGATCAAACAGAATCGACAATAGTTTGCATCGTAGATGCAAACCGTGTGAGATGTGGAGGGATTCTAGTCTCATTTTTTATGAGATCTATGTTTCCTTGAATGACAACTAAGTTGGCTTGAATATTCTCTCTTAGTTGATTTTGGTCAAATGGAGGAGGGGGTGGGGGGTTAGGTGGTGGAGAATGCAGAGGTGAGTGAGGCATATCCTCATGTGGTGGGGTGGGATGTGCACCAGGATCTATAGGTATTTCTGGATTAGGCATGAAATCCTCTAAAGTGAAAAGTGGATCCATCCGAGAAATGATATGGCAACTGCATGTTAAAAAATTAAAAAATATATATCAACAAACTAATTAAATAATGCACACAATTTGAAAGTTATTTAAAAATCACATTGAACATGCACAAATTCAAAATATATTCCATTTGAAGACCATTCAATTTATAACATTAAAAAATCATAGCATTAAAAATTCATATTATAAATGAGAGTTGAATAGAAACCGATAGTCACTTAAGAACTATAAATGAGAGTTGAATAAAAACAGAAGGTTAGTAGAACAAGTGATGAAAAATATTGAAAATCATTGAAGACCTCTCTTGCACATTCTAGGAGACAACATAAATGGTCACCTCAACTACTAAGATGATCAAATAATTTTCAGATTCACTGCATGAGTCAGTATCCAAGAATTATATTGTTCAAGAATGATAAAATAAAAAAAGATATTCAAAAATTCCAAGAATCTTGAGGTGGTTGATTTTGATGAACTACAAGGGAACTTAGAAGAATCTGCATTTTCTTAGAGGATTAAGTTTAAGTATCAAAAGGGGCGGGCTAGTATGAATGATTTAAATGAATTTATTAATATCTTTTCAAATAACTTTATAGACTCGAAGTATTTTAGGTACTAGTTAAATTACTTTGCGCATTCTTTATTCTTTTAAATAAATGTAATAAATCAACATAGATGTTGATAAATATTGAGATGGTGTGGGATTTCCCACTCATCTTGTAGTTCTCAATTGGCTTTCAATTAATTTTCAATTAGTTTTCCAATTAGAGCAAGTCACCTAGGGTTAAGTTTCAACTAAACTCTTTCAGATCCTTAAATTTTGGGACACCTAGTTCCTATGTACATCTCTTTTTAAAAATTGTGTAAGGGTTAGAAATAATTTTTATCATAGAATGCATCTACATTTTCTACGTCGAACTCTACTAAATTTAGTGTATTTTGATATTTTTGGATGAATCAAAGGATCATGCTTGTTGTCTTGCAAAGGATTATCTTATCTTGGTAATAAATAAAGGATTGTAATAAATGTAAATAAATGTACATTGAATAAATTGGTGAGATTTGTATTATTGAATTCTTCATAGGGTTATGTCTCACAAATGCACATGAATATGGTGGTATAACCAAATCTAGTGAATGTAGTGAGAATTATTGTTGTCAATTTTATTCAATTTTTATCTTCTCATCCCTATTGCTCTTATGATTTTTCTGTAAATTTATTGATAATAAACAAAACACTAGTTCCCATATGTACCCTACGTATTCATTGGTTTTCACTTAAATTTACTTAGATACCTAAGAATAATGTTCATCTACACTAACTTAATTACCTAGAAATAAGACTATGATTTAAATCATATAATTTAACTAAGAGTTAAGGTAGCCACAAACCAACTACTTATAACCTTATGCACACTATGGGGTTAAGGGTAGCAAAAATCACAAGAATCGATGAAGAGGCATAGAGGTAGACGAAATCTCAGGAAATTAAACATAGTAAAAATATTGAATAGGGAACAAAAAGTTTGGAGAACTTCTTGACAAGATACTTGGGTAAGGAAAAACTTGAAAACTGAAATATATAAAAGAACTTAGAGGAAACCTAAGAAAATGTGCAAATGGGGAATAATGGAGGAATAGTGTGTTAGCAAAGGAAAGTATAAAAAATTTATACATTTAATGATATGATTTGACAGACTAACTATTTTGTTAGTTTGATGAGGTGCATGTAAGAGATAGTTTCCCTTGTTACATCCCATTTTCTTTTACCCTCTAGGTTATATTATTTTTTATTTTCATTTCAATCTTGACTTGAAAATATGTATTATCGTTAATTAAGAATATGTCAATTTAACATTTTGATCTAGTTAACATAATATGAACTATTGCAAATATGCCTTTAATACTCATAATGATTAAATGGAACATGTATTTCTTAATGTTTCTAAGAGATTTATGTTGATATATAAATAAGTTTATATATGCACATATGCTTTAATAATGAACTAACTACATTTTTGGTTTCATGAGGTGAATGCAGAATAGAGTTACCCTCCAAGGACAAGAGGGAGAGTATCACTGGAGAGAGGGAGATAGGTCTAAGAGAACAACCATGATCGTGAAGATTGTGAGAACGCACACACTCACTCACATCAATAACCTTTTCTTATGAATTCAATTTGGAAAAGTAAATATATTATCAAATCCTTCATATCAAATTTGGGCTACAATTTAGTCTTTGCATTTCCATTATCAATCATTAAAAAGTGTGTTCTAGATATAAAAGTTTATTTGGCTTTAGGTGGTAATCATTATATATTGTGCAAATAAAAACATATCTTCAATGTGGGTAGGTGTTATTTTATATTTATATGCACATATATGTCTATGTATGTGAGTAAAGTTATATGCAAACATATATATACATAGATATATCTATGAATATAACTAAGTGTAGGTGATGTATATTAATGTATAAATATACATGTGTGTGTATTGCATATACCTGCGTCTATTTATATATGTATGTATGTATGTATGTATGTATGCATGTATGTATATTGGTGTACCTAATTATTGAATTTTTTTACTCTTAGCCCATTCAAATGCCTTTGAAAGTTTACTAAATAGTCATATTTGTAAGGGTTTCTCTAAAATTGTATTAGGGTTTCTTTAAAATTGTATTAGGGTTTCTAGTTTTAGCTCACCTAAGGGGAGAGAGGTCTCTAAGAGGTTTCTAGTTTTACGTTTTAGGGTTTAGATTTCTAAGTTAAATGTGTCCAATTTAGGTTTAGATTTTATGGTTTTCAATTTACAATTTAACGTTATTTATTTTTTAAATGCAATTTAAAACTATTAAAAATTGAAATAAAACACATTAAAGAAAAAAACTTAAATACTAATTAAAAAACAAAAAAACAAGATACAAAGCAAAAAATGGCAGAATTCAACCAACCTGGAGGTCACAGAGGTCGGGTGTGTTGACGGGAGGAGGTGGTAGTTGAAATACGCTCAAAGCAACAGCTTACAAACACGTACGCACTCTAGATTGTCTTCTCTCAAGCCGCCAAAAACAGTGGATAAAATGAAAAGCCAGCAGTTTATTTAAAAAAATAAATACTTTTCAAAAACGTGTTTCATAACGCGTACGTGTTTTTGGTTCGCATACCCGTAGCTGAGTGCTTATGCGTTCGGATTTCAGTTCGGGTACCCGTTCCGTAACGCGTACGTGTTTTTAAAAAACGCATACGCGTTTTTTGCGAAATTTTTTTTGTTGCCCGAAATTTCCCCTCTTCATGTACTCAACTTCTTGCTTTTACCCCTATATAAGAGCAACCCTAATGATAAAGCAATTAGATCATGACAAGTTTCAACATCTTGTGTGATGAGATGAATTGATTTAATATTAGCTCTATAGTTAACATAAATAAAGCATTGAATTTACTAATAAAGCAATCCTAAGTTTAGCTTAAGTGTATGAGAACTAGAATAATAATTAATTAAATATTAATTAATAATTAATTAAAGATTAATTAATTATTCTCTAACATGTGATAACTCTAACACCCCCCTTAAGTGTAATTAAGGGATTAGCTAAACAACTCTAAAAACCAATGCATAAAAAAGCAAAGAAAGCATGAATGGGTCCTAGCAACTAGGCTTGATGAGGTACCCAATACAACTAAAGATCTCTAAAAAGTGGGGAAATGGAGAAAACCTCATGGGAAAAACTCCACTCCTAAAAGAGATGAAAGCATGTATGAGAAAACATGAAGGAAGGCCTCATGAAGACCCCCAAAAGACCACTTCCTTCACCCTAAGCATTTATCACAACTGAAGATAGTGAGGTGATGCCAAAGCTTTCATGAAGATTTCTACAACCTGCTCCTATGTAGGCATGTACTCCCAGGTGAGAAAACCAGCTTGAATCAACTATCATATGAAGTGAATTTGGATCTCTATGTGCTTAGTATGTTAATGCTCCACAAGATTGTAAGAAATGTGAATGAAACTCTTATTGTCACACTAAAGAATAGTGGGACTATCAAGAGGAAAACCAAACTTAGCCAACGACTGTCGAAGCCACAAAACCTCTTGGCTAGCAAAAATTGCTACATGATACTCAGCCTCTATGGATGATAATGTAATAGTAGATTGCTTCTTACAAGACCATGTAATGGGACCAGAACCAAGGAAAAAAAAAATAGAGAAGTGGACTTCCTATCATTGACATCACTAGCCCAATCTGAGTCATTGAAGCCAATAATCTGAGGATATCCTAATGTATAGTGAATACCTTAACATGAGGTGCCCTGAATATATCTCAAAATTCATTTGGAAGCTTTCCAATGACTCTCATGTGGATCATATGAGAATAGAGAGACAAGACCAACTACAAATGAAAGATCAAGAGGTGAATTTGTCAAGTACATAAGACTGCCAACCAACTACCTATATAATGTAGTATCTACTGAAGGAGTAGTACAAGTGGAATACAATAAAACACTTGATTGGAATGGTGTGGGGCTATGCTTGCAATCAAGCAAGACAAATTTCTAAAGCATATCAAGAGCATACTTCTATTAAAATATGGAAATCCCATCTGAAGATTGAATAACCTATAAACCAAGAAAGTAGTACAGAAGATAGATATCTATCATCTCAAAGTACTCCATCAAAGCTCATTGAACATTCTGGATCATGGAGGATGAACCACCCGTAAGGATTAAATCATCCACATAGAGCACAAGGATCAAAAGATCACCCTCATGTCTCTGAATGTAAGTTGTGGGATTGGAATGACATCATGTGAAGCCAAAAGAAAGCAGAAAAGTGTCCATCTTCTCAAACCAAGCCCAAGGGGCATGTTTGAGACCATATAATGAATGAAAAAATTTGGAAACTAATGAAGAGTCCTTAGTAAAACCATGTGGCTTCTCCATATAAATCTCCTCATGAAGATCACCATGAAGGAAGGCACTCCTTATATCCATCTGAAATACTGACCATCCCTGTGAAGCTACAAGGGAAAGTATAAGGTGACTAGAATTCATCTTGGAAAAAGGTGCAAAGTTCTTAGAATAATCAATACCTTTGACCTAAGAGAAACCCTTTGCAACAAGATGAGCCTTATACTTATCAATAGAATCATTTGCAACATATTTGGTACCATACACCCACTTGCACTGAACCAACTTTCTTCCCTTAGGAAGAGGAACTAAATCCAAAGTATGATTCTTCATAAGAGAAGAATACTCATCTATCATAGCACAATCCCACTCAAGAACAATCGCCTTTGAAAACTTCTAAGAATCATCTAAAATGGTATGGCTGAAAAGACTAACACCCAATCTCTATGCACGAGTGCGACGATAGTCTGAAGGATCACCTACCAAAGGTCCAACTACATCAATATTATTGCAGACCCACTTGGGTAAAGGCTGAATATTTAGATGTGGTGGAATAGCTAGAGCATCATCCTCATCCTCAAGAGATGAGTAATCCTCGAGATATGAGGAGTGAGTAGTACGAGATGAGGGAGAAGCTAGGGATGGAGAATCCATCAAAGGCAAGCGCTCATCAAACTAGACATCAAGTGTCGGAACAAGACCTCTATGGAATCAGGATCAAACAACCTATATGCCTTAACATCCTCAAAGTAGCTAACAAATATGAGTGATCAGCTCTTCCTCTTAAATGGATTTCCAGTGAGCTTCAGGAATGAATGCCCAAGCCTCATTACCGAAGACTCTAATGAAGATACATCGGGCTTGACATGGGACCAACCCTCCTCAGGAGTCATATGTCACAATGCCTTGTGAGGCATACGATTCTGAATATAATTGGAACAATTAACTACCTCAACCCAAAATGAAGAATGCATATCTCATGACTGAATCATATAGTTGGCCATCTCCCATAAAATTATGTTCTTTCGCTCAACAACACCATTCTACTGAGGGGTGTATGGAATTGTAAGTTGATGTTGCAAACCATGCTCAGTGCAAAATTCCTTGAAAGTCTGATTAATGTACTCCTCCCCATTATTTGTGTGCATCCATTTGATGCCATGTTAGATTTGTGAATAACACAAGACACAAGATCAAATAATGAAAAAAAACACCTTCTACTCAAGAGCTCTGCAAAACAAAGATTTTCTATTCCTCAAAAAGAAAATACTTATAGAATGAATAATACAATAGAGAATAAATGCTTTGTGAGAGCAACCCTAATGTTAAAGGTATTAGATTATGACAAGTGTCAACATCTTGTGTGATGAGATGAATTGATCTAATATTAGCTCTATAATTAACATAAATAAAGCATTGAGTTGACTAATAAAGTAATCCTAAGTTTAGCTTAAGTGCATGAGAATTAGAATAATAATTGATTAAAGATTAATTAATTATTCTCTAACACATGATAACTCTAACAAGATCTCAATTGAAAATATAATTTTGTTTTAAATATATATTTTTTTAAATGTTCAAGAGAATTCACAAATTCTTTTTTATGTCTTAATGATTTAAATAAAACTAACCATACGCTAACATAAAACTTGTCATACACTAACACAAAGAGTTGTTTATGAATGAAAAATCAGCATATATGTTCCTAAATAATAATAGCATTTCAAATAATATTACAACCTTGAGTAGTGTTTAAGAGAAAATAAACCCTTCTCTAAACAACAATTACAACTTCTGTCATAAACATGTCCTTGAGCTAGAAAATATCCTTCAATAATAGCTTTGAAAGAGTTGGCTTTATGGTGGGCCTTGAATATAAATATAGCTAAGCTAGTATATAGATGTGAATGGTTTCTCAATTTATTTGTTTATTAATTACATTCATTTATTTTTTTATTTTTTTTATGTGTATTAGTGTGATTATATCTGTCAAAGAACCACCTATTGTTGCTATGGATTAATTATAATAAATTCTATTATTTATGTGTATTATCATTTGTGAATGCATCATTGTATTTGAGAATAAAAAATGTTTTTTTCTAATGTCTTCATAATTTAGTTGAAGCTTTGGAAACAAGTAAGAAAAATCATTATTGCTTATATTTTTAAGTAAACAACATATAAATTATATATCTTGGCTAATAATTGTAGCCTTACATTTTCCTTTATATACATGATTAGCTATGTTCTACAATATGATATTTCATTAATAAATTTAATTTAATTTAATAAATTTAGTTAATTTTAATGTGAAATGTAAAATGTAGTTAACAAAGAAGTTTAGGTTAAGGGCATCTGCATCTTCATCTTTGAAAAATAAAAAATTGGAAAATGTATAGATAGTTGTGGACAACTAAAACTTGATGCTCTAAATTCTAGTATGAAATTACATAGTTATGGAGGATGGGCTTCAAAATCCATGATTTTATATAAAGCCTATGATTTTGTCATAAACTTATGAAACCTTCCATTCTTGATTTTCCTTTATTAAATATTTGATCTTAGACATGTGTTGTTTAGAAATTCCTTGGAGAGCTTGTTATGCTAGGGTATTAAAATTTACTAACTTCCATCTTACACCTTATGAATTTGTCCCCCATTGATTATTGTTCAAAAGATGTTAAGACAAATATGATGCAACATGCCTACATGAAGATTTATGCAGTATTAGTTCTTAGATAATCATGCACATCTAGGATCTACCATGTTTTGTTTCCTTTCTATTTTCAATGAATGATATGCAATGGATAAGTTAATAATTTATAATATTTTTTAATTTTTATTTCATATAGTACTAGGGTTATAGGGCATGTCTTTAAATATAAACAAATATACTCTAAGTTAGATGATTTGATATGCAAGTTCAATGGTATAATGGTCAAATTCAAGAAATTTTAGCCTTATGATGTAGGAATTTTCTTTTTGAAAATGAAGGGATGAGCAAGGTCATATTGTTGAAGTAGCTTAATGTATCTGTAGATTTGAAGATGGAAAGCAATAGATTTGTGAAGAGAGAAGAAGTGGAGCACGCAATGATGGATTGATGGATGGAGGGGAAGAAAGAAAGGCAAGGGAGACAATGAAAGAGTTGAAATACAATGCCAAGATGGAAAGCATGGAAGGAGGGAGTGCAATCAAGCTCATAGCCCATCTAGCTATCAACCTCAACTTGGAATGTAATAATGATATGTATATTAGTTGGTTAAACACTTCAAGTTGGGAAACATTAAGATAGGGTGTCATTATAATTTATGTGATACTCCTTGAACATCTACTATTAGATTAATGGTGATGATATATTTTATTTTAGAGATATTTTTTTGTGTAAGGGAAAAAGAAGAATTTCAGTGATAATATAGCATAGATCAAAATATCACATAATTATACCACATGACTATTACATTTGATGGTTGAGATGAAGGGTTATTTTTGTGTGCAAGGGAAAATGTGTTCAAAATGAAAGGAAATTCCAATAAAAAACCCAAAAAACACAAGAAACCAAGAAATAATCATATTAGGGAAAGAAGTAAATCATATCTTCATAGATTTGACAAAAACCAAGTATAGTGTATCTCTCAATGCATAGATTGCCTTTGGTAGATTGATTCAAATGTGTGCTCAATGGAATTTTGGTAGGATAACACTACTAAATTGTTCCAAAGATGTAAGATCCTTCAAAGGATGGTTGAGATTGAGTGGGAGAGGATCAATGACTAGGAGTGCATGTGACCTTGCAAGCCATGAGATTGTGCCAAGTGGCACAATGTGATGGCTTTAGAAGGAGAGTGGTACTTGGGAGGTACCTTGGGAGATGGGGAAGATCTATTGTCATAAAGGTCTTCCTTGTCCAACATTCCCAAATCATGAGGTTGGTAGGAATAAAGGAATTTTAAATTCCTTTATTATAATTTGGGACAAGGACCCATGTGGATTTGCTTTCCCAAAAGGGGAAAGCCTTTAAGGCTTAGTAGGGCATGGTGGATGGGTAGTAAAAGGAAAGGGGATCAACCCTTTTCTAATCTTAGGATTAGGAATGTGTAAGTGATTATGGGTAGGGTTAGGTGAAGATTAGGATTAAGGGTAGCTGAGTAGAAGACAAGTAGGAGAATATGAAGGATGTGACATAAAGTGAGAAAAGATGATTAAATAATTTCTTATTTAATACATGTGAGGAGATGTGGTGGTTAATTAAATAAATAGCCATATTTATTTAATTTGGAGGATGAAAGCATAAGTTAAATAATTAAATTAATTACTTACTTTAGGGCCTTAGAATAATTTGGAATGGATTGGTAACATTTTTGTTTTTAGACTGCAGGAATCGGGTAGCACGACCCCCTATAAACTGCAGTGTGCCTGGTAAACTTTTTAACGTGACCGGCGGCGCTGAATGGATTGGTAACATTAGTTAACTAATTAAAATATTATTTAATTAACGTAGATGAAGGGGAATTAGATGAAATACCAAATGAAATTGACCAAACGCAAGTGGTCAATTTTGGGTGTCTACACTTTTGTTGATTTAATTTTAAGTCAATCATTTCCTCATCCCTTAGTACCAAGGAGAAGGAATTGACTTTATTTATGAATAGATAGTTAAATAATTAGACCATGATGTGTACATTGCATATAATTTTTAGTCTATATAGTTGGATAATATTTAATCTGTTTCCTACTTCCCTATTACATTCATGAGATAAGTAAAGTTTTTGTAGGATAAGAGTTAAACTTGAGTTTCATATTCAACCTTCTTTTTTGACTAGTATAATACCAAGGTTTAGTATAACTACCTTTTACACCCCCTTCATCTAAGAAAAACATCTTCAAATATCACTTTGTGGGTTTTATTCTTTTCTTTCCCTTTTGAAGGTTCTAGTTTCATGCCTCTTATTTCCTTGCTCACAATGTCCACCACTTTGAGGGTGAAGTGACACCACTTTTGATGAAAATAGATTTGATTTTCATGTTTTCCTTTGCACCTAACCATGGACCCAAGACACCCTTTGGATGCCAATTTATAATATAGTTGGATCTGAAAAGTATGACAAACACTTGTGAGAGAAGAATTTAACTACTCAAAGCATATTTTTGCCACAAATAATCTAGTGAGATTACACAATAGAAAAATGTTTTTGATAAAAGAAGCAACATTTATAGGGTGTTGTACCCTTCACACAGGAGCCCATAGGGCCAAAAAGAAACATAGTTCAAAACAGATCATGAACTAGGAAAGAAACAAAAACTGACCAACAACTATAGAACAACAAACAAGGACTAGACCACCCCAGACCCTGAGGGGACTAGTCTAACACCCGAAACCCGAGGCTGCAAAGAAACGATGGATTTGGGCAGTCCCTTCTTCTTCCTCAGCACAACGGACCAGGAAGACTCGGAATCAACATCCACCGAACGAGGTGAGAGGAGCGGGTCCATCACAACCACCCTGAGCAAGGAGCCACCACACAGTGAGGGATCCAACTGTGTAGAAGAGGAAATAGGAGCAATCAAAGGATCAACAGAACCCAACAGCGAGGGACAAGCAGGATCCATCAGCACAGCGACAACAGATCGAGGCGACAAAGGTTCAACGGAGGGGATAGTCGAAAGAGGGGCCCAAGAGGCCTCAGATACCAAAGGAGCAGGAGGGTCGCCCTCCTCAGAGGAAGAATCATCCAAAGAAGGAGAACCAATAAATCTTCCAATTGCAATAAGAAAAAAAGAAAATAAAACATTGATGCTAATAATGATCAACTACCACAAGAACTCCTACTATGCAAACACCTATAAATCATGTTAACAACAAACTTATGGACTCAAGCAAGGTTTGTAAATAGATATCTTAGAGAGATCATAGATATTGTTTCCATCCATGGCTCTAAACTATTAGATATATCATTATGTGTCATACTAAGGATTGATAACTACAATGGGCCACCATGGAACCAAAATGACCATACTATCTATATCACTAGGTAATTTTATAGGAAAATATCATTGTCCATGACATGGGAAATTACTATACATAAATCCCAAGGTATAACACTATCTAAGGTGATAATAGGTATTGATAAAATATGAGACAATGACCAACATTTACAATTAGATACAAACCGAATCAATAAATGGACTTCATATTGAACCAAAATTCTACTTTGATTGCTACTCTAGAATGTAAAATAATCCAAATACAAGTAACAAACTTGAAAAGAGGAGGCTCAATTATAATTGATCTCCTTTTCAAAAATTGAGGTACATGGAAACATCAATCCAATCTCTTCCAAATGATGTTTCAAAATATTTTTTTCATTCCCTTCTTCATAATATGTGGCCAAAAATAGGTTTCTAGGTGGATACTTACCAATCACAAACCAATAAGAAAAGAGAATTGTCCTCCTCATCCAAATTATATTTTCTTTACTTGATTTACATTACTTGGAATAAAATAGCTTCTCATTATTCACAATATATAGCTTTCTACTAAAATGAACTACAAATTTAAGAGTTTTATTGAATAACATCCTACCCCAATAAAATGAATTACAAAGAAGTAGTGCATGCTAGACTTGTCTACCAAAGGTCAAGAACAACTACAAGAATTGAATGTTAATGTTAGTAAGTTCTAATAAAATTAAAGGTATTATAAAATATTTTTTCAAAATATTACAAGCAGATTTAATACAAGCTTTTTGTTCAATACTAGATTCTTTACATATAAAATCTCTAAATTGTATAGTAAATTTCAAACTATATTTTTTATCAACAATTTGTTGCTACAGGTTGCTGATTTGTAGTTGGTGGGTTAAGGCTCTGTAGCTGTTCATTTGTTGTTGCTACAGACCTTAGATCCAAGGTCCCTTGCTGCTGATTTGACACAACTTTGTATTTGATCTTTGTAATCTTTGATCTCTGTAATCTTTATAAGATTTTTACCCAATTAAAAAAAAACAATACAAATATTCAATTCCAATGCTATTAATTTTACATTTCTACATAATATGTATTGAAAGAATTGTAAATTAAATGAATTCATAACACACACAAATATATAGCTTGCACTTCCTTGTTTGCTCTAATTCTATATTGTTTGTTGCTGCATAACCATCTTGATGATGTTGATTGTCCTTAATCCAAATATAAACATCATTAAAGCGTAAAGGATTGAGAGGTATACTAATCAACAAAAAATTATGATAAAAATTTCAATGGTCATGATGTCTTACTTACCATGATGAGTCACGTCAAGAATCACTAACTAATATTGTATCAAGACTTATAAATGATCTTTGTAGTGCCCCTCTCCAATATTTTTTCATATATATATTTTGAGACTTTATCTTGGATTAGCAAGTTAATAAACCTTTTAAAAAACTGATTAACAACTAGTTTAGATGTCAATTTTTTATAAAATATTTATGACTGCAATTTAAAACCTCTTTTAAAAAGTTATGATTTTCTATTAACCCAATAAGTTACTATAAAATTTATAGATAAATATAAATATAAATTACAATAGACATAACCACTACACCATCTTTAAATACAAATACTAATAATATTCTATTAAAAAACAGAAAAAAAACATTATTAAAACACCTCTTTAAAAACTATTTAAATTTTATAAAATGAAATAAACTATATCACTATTAAATCAAAATTATTAAAGTCTAATCAGGTTTTCTCACTCTGCAAGAAAAATCAAGGACTGATATAAAGGTCTAATATGATTTGGGTACACATTTGAGTAAAATGAAAATTTTGGTTGAACTCATTTTGATTTTGAATATAACATCATTTATTTTTCAACTAAAATAACTTATACTCTTATTCCACAGAACTCCAAAACTAAAAACCTTTTTCACTCTACACCACATCTAGTAAATATTTATCATAGGATTGGCATTACAGATAATCCTAAATCTATATTTTATTATTATTTATTTCATGATAGATAGAGCCAGATTAAGAGCAACAGCAAGAGAGGATGCCAAGGAAGCATTCACAGGTCTCATGACAGCAGAAGCAGCAGCACAAAGCAAACGCACTGCAGGAAGGAAAAAAAAAAAAAAGATTGGTTTTGTAAGAGTGAAGTATGCTTCATTTTAAAACATATACATTCCATCAAATTTATTGAGATACAATTCTAACCTCGTCCTTTATGGAAATTATATTCTAATTAGTTGTTGCAAAAAGAGTAGATGCTTTGTTCAAAACCAACGACTTAAAAGAAATAACAACACATCATATGGGTGGCTGAGTGCCTGAGTGCCTCAATTTGGCGTATTTGATTAGGACTAGTCAACTTCTTATAAACCTATCAATCTGATAGATAGGTGAGTCATATTAGACAAGAAAAGATGATCTAAACAATGAGCCTGGCATGATGTGGGCAATTCTGAATTTTCTGATTCTTAAATCAAGATTAGTTGTACCTTCTAAGATATGTGTGCTTTATATTGGGAAGGCACAGGTGAGACAAGTACGAAGAATGGACAATTCAATTGTTATTCAAACCATTCTTTAATAAATTTCAATTGGGAGGTTTTCTAAGGGTAAGGTCTTATGGAGGGAGTTTCCTAAAAAAAATGGACAATTCAATTGAGACAAGTATAAGAATGGACAATTCAATTGTTATTCAAACCATTCTTTAATAAATTTCAAAAGGCACAGGTGAGACAAGTATGCAAGAATGGACAATTCAATTGTTATTCAAACCATTCTTTAATAAATTTCAATTGGGAGGTTTTCTAAGGGTAAGGTCTTATGGAGGGGAGTTTCCTAAAAAAAAATGGACAATTCAATTGAGACAAGTATGCGAAGAATGGACAATTCAATTGTTATTCAAACCATTCTTTAATAAATTTCAAAAGGCACAGGTGAGACAAGTATGCGAAGAATGGACAATTCAATTGTTATTCAAACCATTCTTTAATAAATTTCAATTGGGAGGTTTTCTAAGGGTAAGGTCTTATGGAGGGGAGTTTCCTAAAAAAAATTGAGTGGGTGCTGTTGAGATTTTTTTGGAATATTTTAAAGCTGGTGGTTCCATGAATTCAATTTTGCAATTCAGCTTAAAAATTTGAGCTCCAAAATTGAAAAAACAAACTGAAGTATTTTTGATAAAAATTAATAAAAAAAAAAAAATTCTCATTTTTTTGTTTTTCTAGGAATTTAAAATTTTAAGTGAGACAAGTGGCAGAAAAAATTTCTAAGGTGTAGGGGCAATTTCTAGCCCCACCTCAATTTCACTGGCTGAAATTTGCATTCCTAAAAGGTAGGGGCTGTGCTATTTAGTGGAGTTTTTCTAAGGGTAAGGTCTTATGGAGGGGAGTTTCCTAAAAAAATTGAGTGGGTGCTGCTGAGATTTTTTAGGAATATTTTAAAGCTGGTGGTTCCATGAATTCAATTTTGCAATTCAGCTTAAAAATTTGAGCTCCAAAATTGAAAATACAAACTGAAGTATTTTTGATAAAAATTAATTAAAAAAATAAAAAATTCTCTCATTTTTTTGTTTTTCTAGGAATTTAAAATTTTAAGTGAGACAAGTGGCAGAAAAAATTTCTAAGGTGTAGGGGCAATTTCTAGCCCCAGCTCAATTTCACTGGCTGAAATTTTCATTCCTAAAAGGTAGGGGCTGTGCTATTTTTCAGGAAAAGATTCCAATTAATTTTGTAGCATAAATTTTTTTGCTTCATGACACCGCTTGATCCATGAAAATAGAAGCCCAAGCCCCCCTGGAACCATACAGTAAACAATTCCCTTTTTTTTAATCCTGTGAAGAGCATTTTAAAATAATAATAATAATATGGCATGAGTCCTACTTCGGAATTTAGTAACATATGTACCAGCATTTTTTATGAATAACTTCAGATTAGATTATGTAGATCTCTTTGAAAAAAATTACGACTTAATGAGAGATCTCAGTAGAGTTTGGTTTTGAAGAAATTTTGATATAGTGGGAGATTTCATTAAGGTTTGGTTTATATGATTATATGTTAATGTTTCTCATTTGTGATTTTTATATTTTTTATCATAAATTTTTTAAGAATTTGTAAGAGTGTTGATAAATTTTATTTATTTTTTAAGTGAGATTTTATTGAAGTCTAGATTTTATGTCTGTATTAATGGTTTTTATTCTGTAACTATCTAAATACTTTTTGAACATGGATATTTGGTTGTATAGAATATTTATAAACATAAAAACAGGTTATGCACCCTGATAGTTTTAAAATTGAAACTTTAAAAACAGGGCACATCCTGCTAATTTCTTTGAAAATAGGAAAAACATTGAAAATAATGTTCTATTGCATTTCCACACAGATCTAAGGTCTCACGTAAACCATATTGGCTGTATAATAGAGCACATAACTGCAACCATAATGATCAAAATTCTTAATATAACTCTACTCATTTAATAAACAATTAACTGATTCCACTAATCTATTCCGATTTCTAACAGTTAAATCCCCTGCAACCAACCAGATAGCAGTCATGGGTTGCTATGGGGAGGCTGAGGTAAGGTTCTGTTGGGATAGATTTAAACTAGACTGATTAAGTGCAACTGCGTTAGGCCAGCACTGAGCAAGGCAGTTGCCAGATGCACAATAGTCTGATGTACTTCCACACCAGTTATAGATGCTGCAACATCGCCCGCTGTTGCACCAGAAGTTTCCAGCTGGACTGCATGTTGGGTTTCCCTTCACCGTAACTGCCATCAACATTAACAAGATATAAAGTGCCAGTCTTAATCTGCTCTGTGCCATCTCTTCTCTCTCTGCAATAACAAGAATTCCATAATACTAATAATAATATCATATTGTTCTCTATTTTCTGTAATAATAAGAATATGATACTAGTAATGTTAAGGTAGTTTTAAGACTATCTATTGCGGTTAAATAAATAGTTAGGGAGAAAAAAAAAAAGAAAAATCTTGTATTCTAATATCTGCATATCAAAATCGACCAAGCAGAGACTCACACTTGTTTGACAAGAGGCCTGCTTTAAAAAATCAACAATGGCAGAGGTGCAGAGGTTTTTAAGAGCACTATTCGATGATAAATAATTGTAAAGAGCATCTATATATATATATAAAAGTGTGATTTGGTCATATAGTTAGGCCTCGATAGAGATCAAAGTTCAAGTCTTTCTAATGATACTTTAAGTCAATTTGACTTTAATAACATAATTTATGACATCTATGATGTATAAGGTTAAGCGGTGTAAGAAGAGTTAAATATTATTTCAGAATGTTTGATCATGATCATAGGGACATTGGAGTTTTGTCATAGTTAGTGGCTTTGGATACTAGTTGATGGTTTCTAGTTTTCAATATTTCTATGTCATGTGATAATAGTGTGTAAGTTTTAAGTTTTTTGACAAGTATTCTTATGTTATCAATTTATTGTCAAAGATAAATGATTTTAGGATTAATATTAATACTGGAATTTTTTTATGGTAGAATTTTTTTTTTAAATCTACACAAATCTAATGTTTTTTTATTAAGGTAAACGCTTTTGATCAGAGTTATGACCAGCGAGGGTTTTGAAAAGACCCCAAAACCTTATACATCAAAAAAGGCTTCAACAACATGACACAAAGAAACACAATGGAACTGGCCTTAAGACTAAAAAGGCCCCAGCAAAACCAAACAGCGGTTCAATAGTACAGAAACAGCCAAATCAGTCAAGGAGATTTGAAGCTGAGTCTGACCAAAGAGCTCTGAAGTGAAGTTTGACCCAAACAGGTCATTCTAAGTTTCTTTGAAGAATCAATCCCAACCAAGAGATATAGAATATTTTTACCCTTAAGGAGGGCTCCCCTCAAGACCTCAACAGATTCCTCAACAACCAAACCCTGATGAAATTAAAGAGGAGTCATGAGCCTAAGGACTCACAGCATCTTGCTTGTCCATTAGGGAGGACCCCTTAAATTTTTCTGTGGGGCTTACACCAGAGAAGCACAAATCATTCCCTATCTTTGTAAACTTGGTACAAGTGGGAAAAATGCCCAACTCTATAGCAGTGAGAGCACACCAATGAGGAAGAATCAAAGTGGATAATCTATTCCGACACACAATTTATAGATTGTATCTTAATAGTATTTGGTAAAATCTTACCGATCACAACACAAACATAAAATCTAACAAAAACCAATCGTTTCATGTTTTTCGTGACCCTGTCAATGGCTAAAAAATAACCAAGAACATTAGCAATACCTCTAATGATCTCTTCACGCCAATATTCCAAAGGGAGCACTAAGAGTCTCACCCAAATAAGAACCCAATTAAATTTTTCCTTGGAAGCATCAAATCCAGTAGTCCATCTTTTCAAAAAATAAATAAATAAATAAATTTACCAAAAAAAAACCGTCGTCCACCAAGCAAAACACCCTTACTCTTCTCAAAAGATTGGAAGGAGAAAAGGAAGAAACCATCAAACATAGCAACCACCTAAAACTGGCCAGCAACACCCCATCATTTGGAAGCCCAACTACTAACAACATCAATATTTGGACGAGAGCTAACAAACTCCAAATGAGGGTGTTCTCCATAGAAGCAACAACTTGGTTGACGAAGGCATTCAGAATCTGAACCGAGAGCCAACAAAGGGACTAAGGCTTAGCAACACGAAGCAAAGGCTCCTCAGTAGTAGAGAAAAAAACACTGATCTCAAGTTCAACCAAAGGAACCTCTGACGACACATGTGGCCATGACAAGGCAACACCCTCATGTAGCAATGACACAACAGGAGGGGAACCAAGGGGTTTGACAGAAGACACCTCCACGGAGGTAAAGCCCACCCCAGCACCAAGAAGCAAAGCTTCTCACATAGCAGCACACCAGAATCAGGGCCCCTACCACACACAACCTCCTTGTTTCACAAACTCTAAATTCTTTTGGGAACCTTTTGCACTCCTTCAAAGACTCTTCACGAACAATAGTCGCGTGGAGAGCAAATGCATCCTACAATCTGACTCCCAATAGAATGTCAAGAAGAAGCTCATCCTCATCCTCAATCCTGCCCCAATATTTCTCCCAGTCTTCGTCATCCTCAATATCTTTGCCATCATCGTTTGCATCGTCTTATGAACTATTCCCGTTCACAGAGGTTCCAAAACCTACACTCCCGCTCCTGCTTGCCATTCTAAAATATTATCTCGTTTTCACAAATCTAATGTTATGATTTCTATTTGTTATATTTATTTCTTCATTAATTCATCAATTATATTGACTTAATCATATATTTTGTTAAATTTTTAATATTTTTTTAACATTTACCTTGGTAATCAACAAAACTAAAATTTTATTTCTTATATACAAAGTCCTTAACAAAAACAATAAAATTTAACTTTTCGTTGATAGACCTTTTATGTGGGCATTCATGCGCAGAATTGAGTATTTCTCATGGTGGCTTTCCTTTTCAATCACCAGGTTTTAGTCCTTGTCAGCCACTCCTCTCGCGCACCCCTTTTGTTTATTTAACTGACTTTGACATCCTCCTCCATTAGAGCAGGAAAAACGTAAATTTTTTTCCATTGCTAGTAGACAGACCAAATCAATATTCAACACTCACTCGAATTGCTGCAAAACATACTCTACCACGCTCCCTTTTTGGTTGTCAATGATCCCTGCGTTTTTATACACAATGTCCAGTTTTCCGAGCTTTTCCATGGCCAAATCCATAGTTGCGCTTACATCACATCACACTGGATATATGTTGCCCAGGGAGAAATTTAGTAGGTCTCACACTGGTAGTATTTTCACTCGTCTGATATTTTAATTCATGGCACTGCCTATATTTACAATTTTGAGCAATCTCATTGAGTTTTGGAATGTAGTAGGCCACTTAAGGAGGGGTCCCATCACGGGGGCTGCTTAAAAGAATTCAGTGGTGTCGTTTAGGAATATTTTAAAATGGATGTTTTCATGAATTTAGAAGTGCAGTTAATGATAGTTGGCGGTTTCATTAATCTTATTATTTTTTGCATATTTAATTTAATAGAGTAAATAAGTATAAAATAATAAAAAAAATAATTTGATAGAGTAAATAAGTATAAAATAATAAAAAAAATTAATTGGTGAGAATTTAACATTTTCAGATAATTGATGAAAGATAAAAAAAAAAATTAAGCTAGTAGATCAATATTTAACTCCAAACATCAATCTTCAAACTAAAAAATAAGAAATACTATTATTAAAAAAAATTATAATTAATCATATAACATATTTATTTTTTATTTTATAAAACTCCCTGCTCTTTAAAAATAGACCCATAAAACCCAGCCTTGATTACTTAAAGTGAATCATTTAGTGAGAACCATAAAAAGATTAATTACTTCTGATATGCCTGTCCTTTGCTGGACACTCCACATGATTGTTAGTTTCACTGTGGCTATGTCCAACAACTTTTAATCAAATCAATTCAATCAAAATATAGGCAAGTGTGAATCGGTATGAAAGGCAAATAACCTTATATTCGCTATTAACTTTGGTGGTATCCTTCAAACTTTGGTGGTATCCTTCAAAGAGTCACAGACTTTCCTCCAACTTTGTTACGTGTTTTATGCTCTCCATTTCTTTTCTTTTTTGCTAATTGTGATGACAAGTGAATGACAATGACAATATTGATAAGCAATCCCTGTGTATGCTCTTACTAAAGTTATATCCGACAATCTAACCACTTAGAAGGCAACCAGCCTGCACCTCCATCCCCACACCTCTTCCTTGTACAATTTCTCTTTCCCTTCTTTCTTTATACTTTTTTATTATATTTTTTATTATTTAAAAATAAAGATTATCCTTTTTTTAATTCTCCTTTAGAAAAGAAGAGTCTCTACTTAATAGGTTGTTGATTATTATTATTATATAAATTTCTTAACCCTTCACTCAAACAAAGGAGGTATCTTTTATTAAATGTTAAAAAATTAATTTATAGTTGGAATGTATGGACACCTCAAATATAATATAATAAGATGTTCTACCTTCTATTTAGTGTATTTTTTATAGGGATGGGTTATGAATCTCACATTTCCCACCATATTAGGAGTTTTAGTCAACCAAGTCTTCAAATGTCCTTTCTAAGAAGATGTCCATAAACTTGGAATGTCGTTGTTATTCTAGAGAATCTCATCTTTCAAAAGGAGTTAAAAGCTCAATTAGATGAAGAGGTCCCCACAATCTAGGAGGGATTCCACATAAAAGAATTTTGCATCCCCAATAGAATAAAGAAATACATAACTTTTCCCATCTATAAATTTGTAAGATCTCAATTGATAACATAATTTCGTTTTAGAGAATTTCTTCTTTAAAAAATTCTAGCTCAAGAGAGTTCCTAGTTTCTGTTTTTATGTCTTAAATTTATAAAAAGAAAACTTGCTATATAATAACATGGAGAGTTGTTTACAAGTGTAAAATCTATATATATACTGCTTATGAGGCTTTTAGAAAACAAAAAATTCATTTCAGTTAATATTACAAGCATAAATAGTGTTTAAGAGAAAACAAAATGTTCTCTAGAGACCAACTACAACTCTCATAGATGTTCTTGAAGTAGAAAATACCCTTGAAAGAATTGTCTTTAAACAGACGCTGAAGATAAATTATAGAGTAGACCATAACTAAGCTAGTATATAGATGGGGTTGTTTTTTGAGTTTCTTTGTTTATTAAGTGCATTCTTTTATTCTTTATTTCTTTATATCAATTAGTGTGATTACATTGTAAAATAATTGACTCTCATTGTTTTAAATTAATTATAATAAAAGTTATTATTTATATATATTATCATTTGTGAATGCATCATCATGTTCAAAAATCAACAATTTTCTTTTTTAACATCCTCATAATTTATCTAAAGGTTTTGGGAACAAGTAAGAAAATTCATCATTAATTACATTTCTAAATAAATAATATACTAATCATATATCTTGGGTAATAATTGTGATCTTAAATTTCCTTGTATGTATGTGATGAGCAAAGGTCTACAACATGATATTTTAATAATAAATTAGATTTAAATGTAAAAACCCAGCTATGAGAGCAATTTTTTTATATACATAAGATACATCCAGCATCTATATAGAGAAACCATATTCATTCAATAGCATGAAGATTAAGTTCATACAATTACAGTATCATATAATCAAATAATTAGAGTGGAAGATCATAACTTCAAGTACCTAGAAGTGGATATGAACATGTTTGGTCATGATTAGCATCTTGGTTGCCCGGGTTTCAGTTTTCTACTCTCGTGAGTGCAACAAACCCAACCAAATGAACCATTGCCCCATCCACCCCAATTAAGCAAACCTAGCAAGCTATCCTAGGAACAATCCTATGAAGGACCAAGGTCATGGATTCAAGTGATGACTGCTTTGAGCTAAGGATCAACTGAGAAGAAGATTTAGTGCATTCCATACTACATGAGGATCCATCCTTAACCTAGCAAGATCAAATACACATCAGACAACTGGGAAGAGGATTTAGTGTATCACATACTACACTAAGGGTTTATCCTCAATCCCTAAAGGTCATAGGCACAAGAGAGATTAGCTTCAATTATAGGTGAATACCTACTAACCCTACCGTACAACGGTTAGCTCCAATTACCATTACTTGCACAATAGGATAACTACCTACACAACTGCTCCAATATCATATCGTGAATCAAGTGAATTCTAACTAATCCATAGTAGTAGCCTAGACATCAATTAGTGGCATATACCAATGACTGTCTAACATTGCTCAAGTGTTCCGAAGTTTCACACCTGAATCATCTCTAGTCCGAAAGTTATTAGAAATTCTAGCTACAAATGGCTCAACCTAATCTAAGTTGCCGAATCGGTGCGGGCATGGGATGCAAGTGCGGGTGCGATGCGTATGCAAAAAAAATTGGGGGGGTTGGGTACGGAATGGGTATGTCCGTACAAAAATATAATAAAATATTTTATATATATATATATATGCAACCTAGAAACAAAATAAGTTTAGAATGTCATATACCAATACATATGATAAACAAACCATGACAAATTTCAATTTTTGAAACATAATATACTAATTTAAATTCAGTTTTCAATATCAAAAGGATCAAACTTGAATGTCATGATAGATAATCATTGTTTAACATTTAAAAAATACAAATAGTAACCAATTCACTAATTTGGAATTGCATCAAATGGCTCATCATCAAGACTAAGATCATCATCAACATTAACATTAGATGATGGAACCACATTAGCACTTGCACTAAAAGTATGTTGACTACTTGACTCCTCAAAAATTGAAGATTGTGCAATTGCAGCCAAAGAAAGATCTAGGTCAGCTCGCTCTGGTTCTACATCCCACATCTTTGCTGCCCCTTCTTTGTACTCATCCTCTTTGTGAGTAAGAAGGCGCAAGTTGGAATGAACATAAACTAGCTCCTCTGCTTTGTGTGATGCCAATCGATTGCGCTTGACTGAGTGGATGAAGGAGTATGTACTCCAATTCCGCTCAGCTGAAGAAGAACTAGCAACCTATTGAAGCAAAGGGAGCTCTCATTAGAGTTGTTAAATTAAAAAAATTGTAAATCAAACTTCAAATTTGAAAATAACACATTTTAGTTTTAAATTTTTAAATGATAAAACTTAAAAACTAAAAAGTTAAAACTTACTTGAGATAAGACTTTTATGGCAAGAACTTGGAGGTGTGGCATCTTGCAGCCATTGAGGTACCACCAAGAGTGAGCATCCTTCTTATATTTGTCACGGATAGCAAAAGGACTTTGATTATTAGAGTCACAAAAGCTAGCAAATTCACTTGAAACTACATCTTCCATCTCAGTATCAGGGAAGAGTTTAACAAGAGCTTTCCTAAACCCATCGTTGACTTCTACATCACGGAATGGTGGCAATCTATTTGGTATAGCAAGGACTTGGAGGCTGTAAAATTTGGGAGTCAACGTGAAAGCAAGAAGATGGAGTGGGGTGGTCATTTTGTTCCACCGGTCAACACAAATTGCATGCACCTCTTTGAAGAAGGTTTCTTCTGGATCTTGCTCTTTTTCACATATGATGCTTTTCATCTTCTCAAGCATTGAATCAATGCCATCATAAACCTCCCCCAAGCATGGCTTATTCATGTCAGTAAAGCATATCATGCTCAATATGGGCTCGGTGAAAGCAAGACGATATTCCGCCCGATCCCACCAAATGTCATCTAGAATCTTATGTTTTATATTTGTTGCCCTCTCACTATTTGATTGCCTCCATATAGACCATGACTGGCTAATGACCATAGGCAGCCGCACCTTCACAAGTCGCTCAAGATGATTGTGTTGGATGCAAATCTAGTTTCAGCCACCCATTTGAAAAATAAAAAGTAAATAATTAAAATCAATATATATATATATATATATTCTAAATAAATTATTGAAGTAAAACATAACATTAAAGAAATGCAATGTTTGAAGTTTGAGTTACATTCAGCAGCTCTAGTCGTGAGAATGATCTAAAGATAGCTTGTGACATGTGGTGATTTGTTATGAACATTTGGATCTCTTCAGCTTCAGCATAGGCTTGTTTGATCCAATCTCTCTTTGTACCCAACTTTTGCAGCATGAGGTTGAGGGAATGCACAGCACAAGGTGTCCAAAATATATGCCCAAATCGTGACTCAACTATCATACCAGCAGCCCTACAATTCTTTGCATTGTCCGTTACAACTTGGACAACATTTTGAGGCCCCACTTCATTAAGGCACTGTATAAGGATGTTAGAAATAAATTGTGCATCCTTGACCTGCCCCTCACAATCCACAGCCTTTAGAAACATTGCCCCTTTAGGGCACACTGCAATCAAATTAATCAATGGTCTATTTCTTGCATCCTTCCATCCATCAGAAATAATAGACACACCTATTTCTTGCCATGAGGCTTTGATGGGATATAATCCATCTTCTATATGTTCTACCTCCTTTGACAATATAGTGGTACGCATCTTCTCATAACCTGGGCTTGTGTACCCCTTTGGAGCTTCATTTTCTTTTCTTATCATGTCTTGCCAATAAGGTGATTGAACAACATTGAAAGAGATGCCATTTGCATAGAGGCATCTTCCAATGGCTTGGTCAGCAAGTTGTCTTGCATCATTATTGAATGCCTTCTCCAATGGTCCCTTTGCTCTCTTCGAAACACTACCCTCACTGGCATTTTCATCTTCATTTACTCTCAAAAAGGGATGGCTTTCTACTACAGTGACAAGACGACCAATATGTGTCTGAGATGAAGTAGATGGCATAGTTGAGCCCTTTCTTGTACTTGATGGAGGCATCATTTTTTTTTGAACCCTTGCATTTGCTTCCTCTTGCTCCGCAATATATTCTGCTAGTTTCTCAGGTGTTATAGGAATTTTATTTTTTCCTGGACATGGTTTAATTCCTTTTCCAATAACTCCACACAAATGCGCTCTCACCCAGCTATAAGAACTAGTGTATTTCTTTTCACACCCAGGGCATATACAAACACAAGTGCCCCCACCTGGAACTTGCTCTACTATTTGTACATGTCTCCATAGCGGTGAAGCTGGATCAAACTTGAATGAGGGATTACTATTGCTGACAGAAGCTGAACTGTTTGCCATGATATTTGGAAAATAAAAACAATCTCTAAACCTGCAATTACAAATTTAAAATTTAAAATTTGTTAAGAGAATATATAAATCTAAGCAATAAATTATAATTTTTTTAAATCTTAAATTGTATAAATTATAAATGTTTTAAATCTAAATTTCATAAATCTAAATTCTACAAATCTAAGATTATAATTTCTAAAGACTAATTTTATAAAAGAAGGGGTAAAAATTTTATTCAATCAGAACCAAAGTACAAAGCAAGGCCAAAGGCCCAGCAAAAAGAACACCACAAGTCCAACCGGCAATCACCACTACCTATTCATGTCCTCCACTAATAACCTCTCCAGGGTCTCAAGATAATTAGAAGAGAGCTCTTCCTTTCCACTGATATCCCAACCATCCACATTCTCAGAGGCCCACTTCGCTAGACAATCAGCTGCTTTGTTCCACTCTCTAGGGATATGACAAAAGGAGACAGAGTCCAAGGAGCTGCAAAGACTCAAAATCTGTCTGCCCACAGAAGCCAATTGCCAACTAACATCATCCAACCTTTGGTTGTTCAACAAATCCACAACAATCTGAGAATCCGACTCACAAATGATCTTCCTCCAGCCTAAAGAGCAACCACGTTCAACAGCAATCTTAATAGCAAGGGCCTCCATCAAATTATTAGAATGCTTCCCTTTGTAACTAGAGAAGACAAAAACCACCTCACCATCATTACCCCTACCAATACCCCCCACACCAGCATGACCAGGATTCCCACGAGAAGAACCATCAGTATTAATCTTTAGGACCCCCACCGGGGGAGGCATCCACTTCCCATCACGACAAACTCGTTTCCGAACCTGACGGGGCCTTCTACCAGCAAAGCAACCCTGGCTGCTCTCCCCCAAGCTCAAATTCCGCACAATATCAAGATCACCAGGATCAAGATTTTCAGACATGTCACACTTAGCCGAAATAGTCTCCTGAATCCTGCTAATTATCTTCTTCCACAATTGAAGATTTCCAAGATTGGAACCACAAAAAACTCTACGGTTCCTCTCCAACCAAAGGTTCCAAAGAATGAAAATAGGCCCAATAGACCAGGCCACCTGAAGGAAAGGAGTCTTTGCTGGTGGTCTACCCAAACTTTCCCAAAAGTCAATCAAGGAGGTAGCATGAATACACCCATGATGCCAAGCTTCCCACCATCTGTGCCATAACTCTCTAGAGTAAGGGCAAAGAAAGAACAAGTGGGAGGTACACTCCTCACTGTGAGAACAAAGAAGGCAAATAGAGGGTCCCTGAAAGCCACGTTTGCGAAGATTTTCCCAAGTGAGGCACTTCCTCTGAGCAACCAACCATAAGAAAAAATTGCATTTGGGCCAAGAGAAGTTGTCCCAAACCTTCTTCCACCAGTGCACCTCAGCAGGACCAAATAAGTTCCTGTCAAGCATAGCATAGCCTTGGGCAACAGTAAATTTACCTTTTGGACTAGGATTCCAAGCCAGAACATCCCTCCCATCAAGGGAGCTGCAAAGCCTAGCCTCCAAAACTCTAGAAAGAACAACACGATCCTCATCAGAACCACCCACGGGCCACTCCTGTGGGTCCTTCCAACAAGCCACCACTGCCTGCCCAATACGCTTGACAGTTTTAAAATGCTCCACCTTAATCCACCCGGCCTCAGAAAAAATATGGCAAAGAGGCTGAAGCTGAGGAAAACTAGAAAGAATGGGAGGGTGGCCATCCCAAGAGTCCTGCCAAAACAAAACATCAGAGCCTCTATTACAGATCCAAAAGAGGCCCTCCTTAATCAGCTGAGCACCCTTCTTAAGGGTATCCCAAATACAAGAACCTTTACCCAGCAAAGGAAGGCGTGGCACATCGAGGAAATCAGCACCAGGTAGATACTTGTGGGTTAGAATCTTAGCCCAATCCTGATCTTGATTGTTACACCACCTCCAGTATAGCTTGGCAGCCAAGGCAGTGACAGCAAGAGCCATAGACCTAAGACCAAGGCCCCCAGCATGCTTCGGCCTGCAAACAGACTCCCACTTGACCAAGCTCCATTTTGAGGAAAGAAGGTTGCCAGACCAGAGAAATTGCCGAGACAAAGCATCAAATTCCCGCACAAAGGTGGACGGGGGAACTTGCACACAACACCTATAAATGGGGAGAGACTGCACTACAGTCTTAAGAAGAATCACTCTCCCAGCAGAAGATAGCCATCTGTAAGTCCAATGGCTCACCCTACTTCGAAATTTATCCAAAATTCCCTGCCAATAATCTCTTCGCTGTCCTCCCAAAGCCAAAGGGATCCCTAGGTACATCAAGGGAAGAGAACCGATCTGAAATCTAAGGATCCTAGCAATCCTGCTCTGAATAAGCCGAGGAGTATTAAAAAAGTAAATGGAAGATTTATCATCATTAATACACTGACCAGACGCCTTCAGATAGATGTCTAAGGCACGCCTGAAGTTCACCGCCTCACTAATTCTAGCCAAGCCCATTAGCCCAGTATCATCCACAAACTGGAGATGAGAGTAGGGAGGGAGAAGGTTGTTCCAGCTCCAACCATGGATAAGACCCTGTCTCACCTGAGATTTAATAAATCTTCCAAGACCCTCTGCCATGATAATGAATAAGTAGGGGGATAAAGGATCCCCTTGCCGGAGTCCCCGAGAAGCACTGAACAAATCTGAAGGTTCGCCATTAATGAGAACAGAGAATGAGGCAGAGGTCACACAACTCAGAACCCAGTTCACCCATTCCTCAGCAAAGCCAAAAGCCAGGAGAGTTTTCTGTAAGAACTCCCAGCTCACCCGATCATAAGCTTTAGACATGTCAAGCTTAATAAACATAGCCCTCTCCTTAGAGTTAGCCATAGAATGGATAGCTTCCATGGCTATCACAACACCATCCAGAATTTGTCTCCCTTCAACAAAACCACCCTGCTCAGCCGAGATCAAAGAACTAAGGAGTGGTTTGAGTCTCTCAGCAATCAGTTTGGTGATGATCTTGTAAACAACATTACATAACGCAATAGGCCTGAATTGAGCTAACCGGTCAGCTCCTTCCAACTTAGGTATGAGGGCCAAGAAGGTAGAATTCATAGACTTGAGCATTTGTTTGTTCCTAAGTGATTCCTGAACCACCTCCAGGAGATCAAACTTTATAATTTCCCATAACTCTTGAAAAAACTCAATCGGAAACCCATCCGAACCAGGGGCCTTACCTTTTTTCATATTAAATACCACTTTCTCCAACTCAGGTAACAAGATAGGACATAAGAGAGTCCCATTCATCTCAGCAGAGACTAGGTGGGGAATACAATCCATGATGGCCTGCTCCTCAGCCCAAGCAACAAGATTCTCCCTAGCAAAGAGGTTTGAAAAATAATTGACTGCCTCCCTGGAAATATCAGCATAGGACGAGAGTTGAGCCCCATCCTGCGAAACAAGAGAGGAGATAGAATTTCCATGTCTTCGAGCCTTAACTGAATTATGAAAGAATGCAGTGTTCCTATCCCCCTCCTGAAGCCAATCAATACGAGATTTCTGCTTCCAGAAGATCTCTTCCCGGAGTTCCCACTCTTCTAAACTCTTCAGGGCCAAGGACTCAGCCATACTAAGGGCAGAGGTCAACCCCTGATCCCGAATCTGACGAGTGATAGAATCCAATTTGGACTGGGCATCCAACTTCTGAGCTTGAAGGTTCCCAAAATGTTGTTTATTCCATCTCTTGAGCCTGAACTTCACATGTTGGAGCCTCTTACTAAAAGTAAACATGGCTGTCCCATGGGAAGGCCTCCCCTCATGCCACCAATCCCACATAAGCTCATGTAGCGACTGATCTCTTAACCACATCAACTGAAATTTGAAAGAGGGATTCTTGGTGACACCATAGACAGTGACTGAGAGCTTGATAGGCCAGTGATCCGAGCCCCTCCAATCAAGAATTTCTGAACTGGTAATCAACCTACTATTCAACCAATAGCAGGAGACAAGAAATCTATCAAGCCTCTCTGAGATAGCCTCAGCACCACATCTCCTATTATTCCATGTAAAGATACCATTGGTTGGCTTCACATCAATGAGGTTCAAGGACCCAATCATATCCCTAAGTAAATTTGCAGAAGGGTCCAGCCTGGCTAAACCACCCCGTTTTTCATCCAATCCAGTAACAGCATTAAAATCACCAGCCATAATCCATGGAAGAAATGGGTCCAAGGCACGATGAATTGAATGTGGGCCCAGAGATTGACTTACCTGATAGATCAGTTGGAGCATAAATATTGGATAAAAGACATCTCTCTCCAGTCGCGAAGCAAGAGGCAACCAGAGAAATGGAAGACCGGCTAGACATCCACCATAAGGGGGAGACTTTCCTGGGTTCCAGAAGCAAGCCACCCCCCCTGCATTATTCAGAGCACCCACCCCCTGCCAATTGCCTTGGGGCCAGATACGCGAAGCACAATTCGCCAAACCATCAACAGTAAGCTTGGTTTCCTGAATGAAAACCACATCAGGTGACTGCAATTCAATTAATCTACGAACAGCCTTTTGTCTAGGGATGCTGTTCAACCCCCTTACATTCCAAGATAAAACAATCATTTATGAGGGTGGGAAAAATGGGAATCAATGGGTTTCACAGACCCAGACTCGACCAAAGTATCACCCATCATCTTAACCTTCTCTTGATCAGTTTTCCTTCCACTCTTTGACGGTTTATCAAGAGGCCCCTTCTTAAAGGCTTTCTGATGTAACCCTAAAACCAGAGGAGCTTTGTTACCCTTTACAGAATCAGAGGCCCCCTTAGGAGTAGGGGGATCATGGGCCACTACTACCGGGCCCTTCGGAATCTGTGGCCCTTGGAGAACCCCGAAATCCTGAGCTTGAGAAGGCAGATCCATTGCCATCTGATCTACTTGGTGGACCTCTGAAGATAAAATCTGATCCTCTTTCCTTGCATTCTCATCCGGACCTTCATGCAACTCCTTGGCCCCAGAAGAGAGTTCAGCGGGAATACCTTCCTCCTGGACTAGATCATCAAGAATATCAAACTTGTTAAAAGTACCTTCATTCTGTCTATCTAGCCAAGTTCGCTTCTTTCCCTTGCCTCTGTTACGGGACTTTACTGGAATAAAACCCTCATTATCCACAGATTCATTAGACATCGGATCCTTTCCCTTGTCCCCCCTAGGAGGCCCAGAGGCAGCCAAGGGGGGGGGTTTAAATCTAGGGCATTTGCGGTGTAAATGACCATATTCATGACAAATTCTGCATCTAAAAGGTAGGGTCTCATAATCCAGCTGTTGGATCCAAGAAGAGGAACCCAAGCGGATTTCCATAGAGTCTGGTAACGGATTATTCAAATCAACTTCAACGCAAATGCGAGCAAAAGAAATTACCTTACGATCTTGAGTTTGTGAAGCAGATCCCACAGGTATTCCGAGCAGAAGAGAGATCGAGTGGAGAATATCCTCCCTCCAGAATTCCAACGGAAGCCTCGGCAAACGGACCCACACAGGAACTCGCGAGGGGATCTCTTCAGCGGAGTTGAAGCCCACGTGCCAAGGCTTGATGAATAGCCCAACCTGGTTAAAGAAATAAGGGCCACCTTCAAAAGCCCTATTCCTATCCGACATGCTTGAAAAAATAACCAAAAAGTAGTTATTAGCTGCCAAAATGATCTCCATGTCACCTTCAGGGTTCCAAACCCGACGTGCCCAGGAATCCAACACGGGTAGAGATAGACGAAGGCCCAAAAATTTGCAAATTAGTGCATGATTACACCAATAATCAACATCTTCAGAAACTTGTTCAGGTTGAATGACCAAAATCGGACGATCCTCAGATCTCTCCAGACATCCATTTACTTTTTTAATTCGTAACCTCCCTTGTGAAGAAGAAACGCCATCCCCAGATTGGGGTTTACCCAGCTGATCCGTAACACCAGCATGCAACGAAGAAGATGGCTCCACCCTCTCCAAACCCCCATGAGAAGCCTGAGACAAGGACAAACCCCGATTCTCCATGGACCAAAAAGCATGAACCTCACAAAAAAATAGAGAGAGAGAGGCGAGGCAAGAGGCCCACAGCCTCAGAACTGAACACCCTACCCACAGGAAAAACGCAGAACAGAAAACAGGAAACAGAAACCGTCAAAGATCAAAACAATGGTCGCACCCCCGCCGACCTACGCACCCTGAACACCAGCAAAGACCCCCTCCCCGAGCACGCACCACAGCCACCAAGCCCACACAGTGCAGAGCAGGAAAAGGCTAGGGCACGCAGGCCCTAGCTCGCGCGCGACCGCTGCACAACTCCATTTTCGTTCGTCTCCTCAATTTTCTACGCTCTTCAATCAAGAGGGAGAACTAAATTTAAAGACTAATTTTATAAAATAAATTAAATAATTATAAATTTTTTAAATCGTATCATTATAAATTATAATTTATGATTTATGAATATTATATTTTTAAAATTATATATGAATAATATATTTTAAAAATAATATATGAAATTATGAATATTATATTTTAAAAATTATATATGAATAATATATTTTAAAAATAATATATGAAATTATGAATATTATATTTTAAAAATTATATATATTTAATATTAGTATAATAAATTTATATTGTAAAAATAAAAAATTATACTATAACTACATTTATTTTAATTTTTATAAGGTTTTGAATTTTTCGTTTTTTAAAACAATCCAGAAATTTTTTAAAAAAAATTAAAAAATAAATAAATAAATGCTAAAAATTGAAACCCTACCTGGTCGCGTGCGTATCTGGTCGCGTTTTCGTGTTTTCTGTGTATCCGCGCCGTCCTCTATGCCCGCGCCTATGTTTTTCTATGCCCGTGGTCGCGCGCGTCTGTGGTGGCTTTTTTTCTGGTTCTCCTGTATCCGCACCGCCTGCATGTTTCTCTTGTATCCGCGCCGTCTGTGCGTTTTCGTATGCATCAAACAACTTTCACGTTTCTGGGAGTCACAAAAAATATCCAACGAAAATTAGCTTTTTCAAATACACGTCGAAATCCGCATTTTTGTCAAGTGTTTCGCCCTAAAATTCACAGAAATCGAGGGAAAAGTCAACTGGCGGAAATAAAAAAAGGTTAAAAAAATGTGTTGGAGTCGCCACGTCGTTTGAAATTTTTTGGGAATCATCGGGAGTCATCGAGAATCACTTTTCAAAATTTGGAATCGAACCCACAGAGCGAAAATTGATTCCTGTGCGATTCTACAGCGATTCGATTCCGAATCCGTACCCGAAATGATTCCAAACGGGAATCGCTCGGCAACCCTAGGTGATTCGGTAACCTAGAACCTAATAAGCATTCAAGGTGGATCATTATGATCTTATGACATATCAAGAGGACTGTTTAGTGAGAAATAGATTCATTGTGGAAATTTAAGCAATAGATCCTTGTTATAGTTTTTCAGATCACGAAAGTAGTTCAATGTTGAATATTCTTTGACTATATAGCTTGCAAGATAGAAATAGAGACATCGTAAAAAAATTAGCATGGAAATACCCGAAAAAGAATCATAACCTCTACCCAATTGTGCATCTCAATTAACATGACACCTTTTTATTAAAAAATTCTTTCACCGATTTTGACAGGTACATCTTTTCCTTAATTAGAATAGGATTACATAGAAGCTACTAGTTTATCCATTTAGGTGGCATACCATAATAGTTTTGTTTATTCCAAAACACGATTTCCCCATGTTAGTTTTAGGTGATCAGATTAATTGCACAGAAAAATAATTCAAAATCAGACAAAATAACACAACATATACCCTGGGAAAACCCTCCTCTTGAGGGAGAAAAACCCAGCAACAAAGATCTCTCTTATATTTGATGTAACAGTGGCAGTTTTACACATTACAATGAGGTCTAACCTGTTGAATCACACCTGGCAAATGACAGAATACAGATCTGGCAATGTTCGACTTGCACTAGATGGTCTTCAATCTAAGCGCTGGATTGTCTTCAATCTGTGTTAGCTCAACACTGAGTAATGTTCGCTTTGTATTTGAATTCGCACATTGCTTATTGTATTCACCCTGTATGATATGATCACTCTTGATCAGATAAAGTATTCGCACTTGTGTAACTGACCAAACTGATCTCTTCACTCTTTATGTTTGCACTTTATAATGCAAGAAACAGATGAGAATAACCAAACTCTGCTGAATGATTACAATAGACGAATCAAGGATAATATATACAAGTGAATGATAAAGATGCATCCCTCAAAATCCTTCAAGTCGGCCTCAAGACATTGCGAATATCTTTTTAAGATAGTTGGCCTCAAAATAAATATTAAATATCTCCTAATGAATTTCAAATTCTTTTATGTCGGCCAAATATGAAATACAAAACAATAAACATGAATTAAGTGTCTTCTTGATAACAGATCAAGATGAATTCGTATCTTCATATGTCGGCCCATACAAAGTGAAGATAAACGATAGCAATAACTATAAATTGAATAGCCAACAGCTATCATCCAATTTATGATACCACGAAGGAGCTGAGCTGGAAGGAGCTACCGAAGCTGCTATATCATTAACACTCCCTCTCAACTAGGGAGAGAACTTCCAGCTGCATAAAATGAATCATCTCCATATGAAGTCCATCTACCATCATTGCCTGCAATCAGATATAAAGAGAGAAATATCACCTCAATGTGATATTAGATATCGTCTCGATATCAATCATCAAATGGTAAGTACTAGTGTTCATCACTTGCGTGATGTTGTCACCTCAACGTGACTTTCACCATGGCTCTCCCAGAGGGTGAAACACAAGTACAAGAAGATCATCATCGACCTCCTCACTTGATGCTGTCATGGAGTCACACACATGACATCCACTCATGACTCACCGTGAGGGTGTAAAACAAGGGCTTTCTACACCCCAAATTCTCATTACGAAGAAAGTGCCATAGTAAGTACATGTGTTCATCACGGCGCGGATGTTGCCACTCCCCAATCGTATCTCGCACCGCAGCTGGCTCTCCTGCAGAGGGGTGAAGTCATACAACATATGTCATGGAGTCGCACACATGACACCCACCATGACTCAGCTCAGAGGGTGGAAGCAAGGGCTTTCACCTTAAATTCTTCCGTCACAAAAGAAAATGCATTAACAAGCGATTTCACCTCGAACTTCTCTCACAGAGAAGAACTCATTAAACAGGGTCACTGATGCTGAGACTCTTTCTCAGTTAAGGCTGGATTCTCCATCATACCAAGCTTATCTCGAAAGTACACAGCTTTATCCTGGCGAGAAGCTTGGTGAGAATGTCTGCCATCTGCTCATCAGTGTTGATGTACCTCAACTGTACAGCCTTCCGCAATACCATATCTATGATAAGGTGGTACTTGAACTCAACATGCTTGGATCTGTCATGAAACACAGGATTGACAGAAAGCTTCACACAACTCTGATTATCACAATGAATAATAGTAGGCTCCATTGATTGTCCAAACAATCCTGCAAGGAGCTTACGAAGCCACATTGCTTCCCGAAGCTGCTGGGCGTAAGCCGCATCGTACTCTAACTTCAGTCAGCTCAAATGCTAAGGTAAGACCCGCTCTCGGCCGCATTCATAGGAAATCAAGTAGCAACTCCAGCTCCAAAGTAAATAAAATTGGGGAGGTGGTGCTCTCTCGACCGTGGACACAACTCGCCTAATCGTAATCGCTGAAACCAAGTAACTCCTAAGTCCGGGTGATCCAAGTATATCAACCCATATCCAACTATGCCATAATGCTATATCTTAGGATATGTTTAGCTGTAAATAAGATGTATTTGTCTCTGATCACACATAAACCGGGCTAAGTGCACTCACGTGATAGCAGCCATTATCGTGTCTAGTGTTAACTAGATACATCAAGGATCCAATTAGCTGTCTGTATAATGTAGGATCCACCAAATATGAACTAGTTGTAGCAAGATTACCATCTTCAGGTTCAACAGGCTCCCTCTAAATCTTTAGACACTTGCATCAACCTTCTGACCTCTTCGTCCAAGATTGCCTGCAACACTTTGACTTAGATAAATGTTTTCCAGTGCACACCTTCGGTACTGAAGAGAGTTCAGAATAGTTCTCCTCGACCTCATCTCAGATCTCACTATTCTGAATAGGTTTGCAGAGCTACCAATGACAAATCCATAAGGCAATCTTGAGCAATTATGATCTCAGCAACTGAAGGGATCCTCTAAGGGTTTAGCACCTAGCCTTTCAATACAACAATCTTCACTTCTTCTTAGTGAGTTACAAAACTCCCTCTTGATCCTTGCTTAAGAGATTGCAAAGAAGACTTCTGGAAGTGAGCTCCTTCTGGCCACCAGCTCAGTCCCAAGGCTGCTTGATTATTTCTTTGGTCGGCATGACTTCCTCACAAGATGCCTCAAGCTTTTCATAAGCAATCTCTCATCACCTTCTTGCTCCTAGAACATTGAACTGCAAGCATTTTAGAGAGAGATTACTAACAGTTTGTAATTACCCAAAGAAATAACAAGACTGGAATCATACAAAGTTTACAATCATAGGTTATAACATGAATACATCAACCTGAAAGAGAAATATATCAAAAGATCAAACTAGAGGGATAAAGAAACTTATCTTTATATAATTTTGATATAACTCTTTCTTTCATCTTTTACTCCTCTCGAGAGTGCCAAACTCAGCACAACAAAAACAATCTGCATAGCTACAGATTTCTTGAATGCATTATGCGGTTAGCATGTAGAATCAACTCTCTCCAAGAGTTCAAGGTTCTATCACAGAGCATGCATTGGAGAATGATATCGATGTGATCAACCTATCATAACGAAAATACAATTCTCTTCCTTTTTTTTTTTTTTACTCAAGGATCTACATGATTAGCATGAATTAACTCACAATAGATAATTTGAAATCTTCAAAGGATCTTTATGCTAGAAATCACAACTCAAGAGAAATCACTGACTCTCTTTCCTAAGGTCCAACTAAATGAAGTAACTAAAATTCAAACTAGAAAGATGATTTCAACAAAACACATAATACTTATCTTCTTTAATATTTTGATGAATGCAATTATTGAACATAGTATGCTGTTCTTATACTCAGATCAATCCACAGCCTTCATGACTCGAACACAGACTCATGGCAAGTTTAAATTTGAACAAGGCCTATGACTGCTCAAATTTACAATGCACTCTGTTTCCAACTGCGATCCACTAGGTTATGCAACATGCTTACTAGCAATACCCAAAGTGTTAGAGATAGATAGGATCATCACTCGAAAGACTTTATCAGATCTGCACAACTTAGCAGACTGAGATTCACATAAAAGAATATAAACAACAAAAAAAAAGGAACCAAATACTTATCTCTATTTGATTGCAGCCATTTGATTTCAAACATCAACCCTTGGCAGCACGATCTAACATAGTTGAACTCTTGACTGTAAGGTTGTGAAGACCATTGAAGTCCATTCCAGATAATGACATCATAGAATTCTCTCAGAATACATGACTTCAGAACCTTCCATAATCATGTGCTTTTAGATAACAGATCCTGGAAGGTGAGATCGCCGCATAATATAACTCTCTGATCTCAGATTGCTAACAATATGACTCAAGTAAACTCATGAAGAGAGCCAAGTTTGATGCACTCCTTTCGTAGATGACAAAACTGGACTTTTCTGAAATGGAAGGACCAAAGAATGCACCCCGCACAGAAGTACTCTACTGGCTCAAGTAGAATGCGCTAGATCTGACTTCGAATTGCTTTTCAAGATCTGATCAGATCTTTCCATAGACCCGCTCTGATACCATGTTAGTTTTAGGTGATCAGATTAATTGCACAGAAAAATAATTTGAAATCAGACATAATAACATAGCATATACCCTGGGAAAACCCTCCTCTTGAGGGAGAAAAACCCAGCAACAAAGATCTCTCTTATATTTGATGTAACAGTGGCAGTTTTACACATTACAATGAGGTCTAACACAAGACTGATAGACAACACCTGACAATATGGAATGACAGATAATAACCTGTTGAATCACACCTGGCAAATGACAGAACATAGATCTGGCAATGTTCGCCTTGCACTGGATGGTCTTCAATCTAAGCGTTGGATTGTCTTCAATCTGTGTTAGCTCAACACTGAGTAATGTTCGCTCTGTATTTGAATTCGCACTTTGCTTATTGTATTCACACTTGATAGTACATTTGCATTTGATCACACTTTTGCACTTGATGCGCACTTGGCAGAATTTGCAACTGTAGTTTCACCCTGTATGATATGATCACTCTTGATCAGATAAAGTATTCGCACTTGTGTAATTGACCAAACTGATCTCTTCACTCTTTATGTTCGCACTTTATAATGCAAGAAACAGATGAGAATAACCGAACTCTGCTGAATGATTACAATAGACGAATCAAGGATAATATATACAAGTGAATGATAAAGACGCATCCCTCAAAATCCTTCAAGTCGGCCTCAAGACATTGCGAATATCTTTTTTAAGATAGTCGGCCTCAAAATAAATATTAAATATCTCCTAATGAATTTCGAATTCTTTTATGTCGGCCAAATATTAAATACAAAACAATAAACATGAATTAAGTGTCTTCTTGATAACGGATCAAGATGAATTCGTATCTTCATATGTCGGCCCATACAAAGTGAAGATAAACGATAGCAATAACTATAAATTGAATAGCCAACAGCTATCATCCAATTTATGATACCATGAAGGAGCTGAGTTGGAAAGACTACCGAAGCTACTATATCATTGGATGGTACCACCACTCATGTGCTACCTCGTCCAAGTGTAACGTGGCAAACTTAATTGCCTCCTCTACCATGGGTCTAAGGGCTAGATAATTGTCAAGCTTCTATATCCAAGCCTTGGCTGTACAACTGTCACTCCCATCAAAGTGTGCAAGTGTAACCTTGTTGATGGCATGCCGTAAGTCCCTTTGCAATGCTGGTCCTCTTTGATCGTCTCTATTTCCATTTCCATTCCTCTTTCTCTTCTGGTCCAAGAATTCATTGTAAGATAAATTCCTCTTAATAGCTTCAGGAAGAGTGTCATACTCAGCATATCATTCTCTTAAGCTATCCATAAATGGCATAGAGGTATCTGAATTGGGTTGAGGTGCCTCCGGAGTTAAGAAAGTGGGCCTAAATGGCCTAGAAGAGATGAACAAGTCAACTATAGTGTGCTGTCCCCCATTACCACTTTGCTGATTTGAAGCACTATGTTCTCCTATATGCATTGTGTTGACCTGAGGATTGTTAGGAGTACTTTGCACTACTACATTTTGCCCAAGCTTTTCCAACAAATGAGACATCATGTCCATCATTATATCAAATTTTCCCTCCATCCTAGCTCCAGGACTCTGTGATCTTGCTCTCCCTTTTCCTCTATCATCCATATTACCAAATGTCCTCTCACCACTAGATTGATCTTGCTGCATTTCTGTATCCTGAGAAGACTCCCAATGAGCTTTAAGCACACCTGGTATTGTCTAACCTTCCGGGAAAGGTGGGGGCTGCCAATGACCTTTTCTAATCTCCCTCTTTATATACCTCTGGTCTCTTGCGCTCATAGAATGAAAGTGCTGTTTTCAAATGATTTCATAGGATGGTAGGAAGGATTTGGCTTTGATACCACTGTAACATACACCCATATTTTCTTTTTTTTGAAATACTCTATTTCTGGTTGTTTGTTCAATGATGTTTTTTGAGTTTGTTTCAATGTGTTTCAGATGCATACAACATTAAATAAATGATTGCAATAATAGGAAATGCTAAATAACATCGTCTTTCAATAGAAACTTCAATGAGCATCATTAAACATTCATTTATTGTTATAAAATTAGAATATTACATAGGTATATCAGACCTGGAAGGAACTTGTTACAGTAGTAATAAGGCTCCAGGATAAGCACTGGACAAACCCAAGCTTTAGCCTTCAAAATCTCTCTATTCTCCAAAGTCCAACACCCAAACTCCACACGTGCTGGCCAAAACAAGGTGTTCTTTGCAGCAAGAAGGCGGCCTCCTTGGAAGTTCGATCAGCCCTAGAAAATCATAAACTCCACCAAAAATTGTAAATAAACACTCTTTAGAATCGCCTTGTTATTGGTCTTTCATTTAGTCAACACCCATTTTGATTTATCCATTCATCTCCGAGCAATGAGTCAAAAACTAGGTTCAAGTCCATGGTCAGAAACACCCAGAAAATGAATAAAACCACACCAAAAAACTGCATAAAACCACACCAAATAGAAAGCAAGCTAAACACACAAAAAACTCTTAAAAGTACTAATAAATCTTCATCTTTTCAATCACCAAATCGAACCCTGTGAAGCTCTTTTGATCTCAGCTGAAGAAACTTCTCAATATATGATTTGGGTGGATATTTCACCACTGAAACCAGCCCATACGAAGAGGGTTTTCATCCTCAGTTCGCAGCCCAAGCAACTTGGAAGCAATCTGGTAGCATTTCGTTATGTTGTCAAAGTAGAGATATGAAAATGAGAGCCAAAAAGAGAATATAAAGAACTAGGGTGATGGACTTAAAAAACTTCTTAATTTCTTCCTAGAAACCAACACCCTTCTCTTCTTTTGAAATATTTAACATTTTAAAATATATTTCCTCCCTTCTCTAGGCGTCCACTTTATGGCGAAATATAATATTAATTAATCTTTTAAAAACAACTTAAAGTTGTTTGTCTAGGCTCAAGGTACACTTTTTCGAATGACCACTTTTACCCTCAACTTAAGTTTATAATATATCTCTATAAAATAACTTAAGTGGTCGAATTAAGCAAATATCAAATACTGCAACCTTAGCCTCTCCGAAAATAAATTGAGTAATAATATTGCTGCGAGAAAACTAGCCTGGGACCAACTCCCCCAAAGATGACTTACTGTAAATAGCACTGCTATAAATAGTAAGTATATGCCAAACACCCAAACTGAGCGAAACTGAAGACCAAAGAAGAATACTGTGACCAAATGAAGATAGCAACATCATGAACAACCACTGTTATAAATAGAAACCCCTCCAGAAATCCCAACACTGAACATCAATGGTAGCAACTGAGTCCCCTAACCACATCAACTAGCCTACGAGAACTCTGGAATAGGCTAATTGAATCATTGCACTGCTCAAGAGTGAGAATTGAACATTACATTCACAAGCCACTTGTTGGTGTGAATAAATGTTCTTGTACCTAGTTAATTCACTCACTAGGTAATTAGGGGACATATTCACATGTTAAGTTAACTTAGCCTCTAAAATTCCTTCTAGAAGGATGAGTTGTCTTTTCTAGAATTTATCTTATCCTAGGTTGTTAGGACTTGGCTGTTTCATGTGATAGGATTAAGACACTTGTCATGATCTTGTCAAATCCAATTCACCACTTTGCCTGTATATGCAAGGCATCATATGTACTTTGCCATATTCATTTTGGTTTTTTTTTGATACGTAAGATGATTTATATTAAATATTCTAGAAATATACAAGCATTTGCTATGCAAGTTGCAAAATGCAGAGGATCTCTGCCAGTAAAAACCACCAAACAAGTTTTTCCCATACAAAATGCCACATTGGCCATATCGACTGCCATGGACTAACCTACTATCTATGGACATAGGAGATCATAGAAAGGCATATTACAACTAATCACTACCAACCAACATATCACATAATTTCTGAACCACCCGAGACAAAACACAACGTATGAACTAGAGATATACCTAGACAAATTAGGAAGACCCCGCAATACCAAGGAAGCCATTAGCCAGTGCAAAGGATTTGAAGTCGGAGACCCATTTCTCCGCAAATGATACTTGCAATTGGAATACTCTTTGTAGATAATCAACACTCACCGCGGTAATTTGCCTGTGTTCCACCAAGGCCATACCGTTCAGGTCCAGAATGAAAGGATAGTATTTCACTACCTCGGACACATAGAATTGGGCCATGTCTTTTGGCCGTGGCACACCAGTGCCAGAGATGGCGATGAGGAGAACCTCCTCCAGACCGACCAAATAGTCCACTGAGAAAAGCCTCTTTATCAATGCTGCCACATCCTTCTTCACCATGCGAATGTCCAGCAGAAAAGCCAGGAAACGCGAGGTGATAGTTGTGTCAACTCTGAAGGACTCACTGTTCTTGGGAAAGCCTTTCCCCAAATTATTTTGACAGTGGCCAAAATGAGAGGATCATGTTTTTTAAGCAGGTCCTTGAGATGATGATTCGTTATGACCCCGCGAAAGGCCATTTGGCGCACTAAACTGTCCAAGTGAATTAGCGTATCAGCTCCAATGGATGTCAATGTCTCAGAGAACATACGCACAATGAACTTTGAGCGCTCCTCCATATCTCTTTGTAAAGCCAAAACACACCAATGAAGTTGATTAACCAAAAACCGATGAGTGGAATGAAATCCCTACCGCTGGTTGTGAATATTTAGCTTGCCAAGTGCCACGACCGATACTTGTATTAATTGCTTCGCATGATTGCCGTGCATGTTACCAACCCAAAAATGATGTAGAGGGCCCAAATCACTCATGGAAATCAACACGCATTAACCCAAAGCAAGAACAAAATGACAGTTCGAGTTGTCAAAATGTGTGCTTTGTATATAGCCCGACTTCCTAATAATGATGATAGGATATCTCTGAGCATCGATGCCGTCATTGCATCCACATGTCCGCCCAACTGTCCTAGCCACCAAACGCCATGAGGTGGCACTGCCAACTATACCTCCCAGAGATATACCAAACCTCCTGTTGATGCGGGTTTTGTGACCTCAACCAACATTAGAATAAAATACCCAATGGAATATCCTACTCTCTCTTGAACAAAGTTTCCAATGTGCTAAGCTAAGTGATCACAAAGTAGACTCCAAGGTTCATGGTGCGTATAGGATAGTCTCAGTTGGTTTGCTATGTTTTGCTGGTATTGCAAGGGGGACTTACGCTCAAATTATTGGTTCGATCCTTCTTCCTTTAAGACTCTTGCAACAACTTTTCAACACTTTGGAATATGGATACTATTATCTACGAGTGTTGAGATCTTATTGATGTTGATTTTGAAAATAAAATAAAAAAGGATAAGGGTTTTAGAGACTAGACTAATTCTAAACTACTCCTATGAACTCAAAAGACAAGTGTTGGATGGCTAAATTTAAACCTATCTTTGCTTTGCCAAGTACAATGACTACAACAACTAGACAAAGATGGTGCAATCTTCAACGGGATTCATGAATGATATCCTATTACTCAAGACCATCATCAATTCAAACAATGAACATAAGTAATAGAATTCGAGTTTAGTAATTTAAGAGTTAAGACTAACCTTACACATCAAATTGAAAATCATTTAATTGAAAAAGGTATGAACTAATTTCACCATTATCAACACTATCAATCCTTCATTCATTTAAAACTGCTGAAAACAAATCTATTTTATTGAGGAAATATGAAACCATGCAAGCTTTCAAACTAACAAATGCTCATTAGTGAGTCTAATTATTATTTTGATAGCGCTCTTAGCAACAATTTCACAAGTCTCTGAACAAATGAAATGAGAAGGGTTTATATAGGCACCCCAATTACAAAGCAACGACCTAGATTGATTTGAGATCAACAACCAAGATTATTTCCTAAAACCCTAACTATAAAAGCATAACTAACTTTTGGGACACATGGCACAAGGAAGATGAGCCACTTGGAGTATGGAAAACACTGACACCTCGCAAGCTAATCAAGTAAGCAAGAATCCAAAATGCAATTCCCCTTTGCTTGCTCTCTGGTTGTGAATGCAAGGAATCTTGTTATCACTAGGTCGAGTTCCTCCATTGATATGTTCGTTAAAGTATCTAGCTGCACTCCAATTACATCCAAGGCCTCAATGCATTGAGCAAACTTGGAGCGATGTTTCTTTGGTTCCTTGACCCAATTAGTGTTGACTATATCCATACAGGCCTCCTTCGCTTGATCAAACATTACTTGTGATTCCTCTTGAGTTCTGCTCAACATCTTGTGGCGACAAGGAATGCCAAACACTTCTCTAACTGAGTCTTCGGTAAAATAAGCCAAAGGAATCCCATTAGATGCTTTGATGGATCGTGCTTGTGGATCGTATCTTCTGGCGCATTCAACTATGAGCTCACTACATTAAACTGCAGGTGGAAAACCAGCTGCTTGTTGAAGTGCGCATTTGACTATGGGTGTAGGCATTTCATTCTGGGTGCCAAACATTCTCCTCTTGTGTTGAATTGCTCAAAGTTGGTATCTCCAACTTTCTTCC